>PVIC010004627.1:0-61611 GCA_004025085.1 Thryonomys swinderianus
GGTAAAAATGAGAATTAACTTGTGGCATATACTGGTACAAATTTCCCAATGTTATATGTGATTTTGAGATGTATATAAATTGTACCAATAAAGAATTCAACTTAAAAAAAAAGAAGACAGGTAAGACTGGGCTATTTACAGAGAACACAGGGGTTTGCAGGAGAAATTGCCTTTTTCTGAATTGCTTTATCCATGCATTTGTTTTCTATTGTCAAAATATTTCTTTATTTTGAAGTAATTTAAAATCTAAAAAGTTATACAAATACTATGTAGACTTCTTTTATTCTACTTGATCCACCAACTTTTAGCACTTTATTTTATTTCATCCTTCCTGCTCCTTTCTCTGTAAAATTTTTTTCCTCAGCTATTTGGAGGTTCATAGGGTACATCATCATCTTTATTCCTGTGTACTGTATTTCTTAAAAACAAGGATGATGTTTTACATAATCTCAGTTATTAAGCTCAGAAAGCCTAATATTGAAGTGCTTTTCTCTCTAATCTGTTCCAGTTTTGTCAAATGATCGATGTATCTGTAGCAGCACTTTTCCCCTCTAGCCCAGGATCCAGTTCAGGATCACATGTATCATTTCATTGTCAGCTCTCTTTTAGTCTTTTAAATTATGAATGGTTCTTCAGTTGTATTTTGTTTTTCATTATACTTAAAAAATTATAGCTCAATCCTTTTACAGAAGTGTGATATTTCCTTGGGATTACTGAACTCTGCATCTCTGGTTAGATGCCACAGAAGTAATGCCATGTCCTTCTCAAGGTGTTGTGTCCGTGCAATGCCCCTTTGTTTCTCACTGGTGACATTCATTTTGATTAACTGGATGTTGCCACTTCTCCCATCCATAGCCATTATTTTCTTTGTATGACTAATAAGCAACCTGTCAGAAGATACTTTAACATTTTATAATTATCCTATGCTGTATCAACTTCAGGTTCAATATCCATTGATGACTCTTCCCTGAAACAGTCCTTACCATGACAGTTGAAAATGATTTCCAACTCCAGCACTGCTAGCACATTTATCCTTTGGCAATCAGCATCTGTTGCAAAGAAGAATCCTCCCTATTTGCTTTAGCTATCTTTCAATCTATATTAGCCTGAACTCATGCACTCTTGTTTTATTTCATGAATCATAATTCATCCTTCTGGCTATTGTATTTGAATGCTTGAGTCTGGTCCATGACCACCCACTTTGTACTGGTTCCGGTATATGGGGCATTTTTTTTGCTTTTTGGAGACAGGGTCTCGCTTTGTAGTTCAGGCTGGTCCTGAGCTCACTATGGTGCCCAGGCAAGCCGCCGCGAACTCAGCAATCCTCCTGTCTCTGCCTCCCGAGTGCTGGGATTACAGGCGTGAGCCACCACGCCCAGCATTATATGTGGTAACCGGGGATCGAACTCAAGTCCTTGCACTTGTAAGGCAGGCGCCGGAACCACTGAGCTAACCCTCCGGCCCTGGGGCATTCTTTTCCTTTCTGACATAACAGGGTGTTCTGAGCATGTTTTATACCTTCCCTGCTGCAGGTCAGGGATTGCCCTTTTCTCCAAGGAGGCCTGGCCACTTTGGTGATGGAAAGTTTTTAGATATGTTAGCTGTTGGCATCTAATTTAATGTTGTAGTCCAAGGACATACTATGTAATTTCAGTCCTTTTACACTAATTGGGACTTTATGGCTTCGGTATGGTCTCTCTTGGTGAACATTTCATATGCATTTGAAAAGAATGTATACTGGGCCAGAGATTTAGCTCAGTGGTTCTGGCGCCTGCCCTGCAAGTGCAAGGTCTTGAGTTCAATCCCCAGTAACCACATACAAGAGTGTCAGGAGTGGGTAACTCACACCTACCAGCAATCAGTACCACACACCACAGTGCCAGGCATGGTGGCTCACGCTTGTAATCCCAGCACTAGGGAGGCAGAGGGAGGAGGATTGCTGAGTTTAAGGTTTGCCTGGGCTACATAGTGAGCTCAAGTCCAGCCTGAACAACAAAGTGAAAACCTGTCTCAAAAAAAAAAAAAAAAACAACAATGTATACTCTGTGTTTGTCAGATGTTGTAATCTATAATTATCAGCTAAGTGCCAATGGTTGATGGTATAGTTCAGATAATCTATCTCTTCACTTATTTTCTGTCTATTGTTATATTGTTGAAAGAAAGGTATTAACTTCCCTGACTATCATCTGGTGATGTTGCTCAATGCAGATACACCCTCAGATAATAGTTGAGTTGTTTTTCTAGGAGTTAAAGATATACATTCTTAACTTTTATGTATTTTAGAATTAACATTATGTCACTTCATTTTAAATGAAAAAAAGAAAACCATGGAACCCACCAGGTGCATTACTTTCTTCTTATTCCCTATCATGTACTTGTTACATGTATTGTATTTACAATATAAACCTTAATGTTCAGTAATTTTTTCAAAGCAGAGTCTCATGTGAGGCTCAGGCTAGCCTTGAACTTGTAGCAATTCTCCTGCCCCTGCCTCCTGAGTTCTGGGATTACAGGCGTGAGCCACCATACCTGGCAATGCCCAGTAATCTTGAATTGGAATTCCTTGATTTCTGTTGAATATAATCATGTTTTCCTATTTATTTGTATACCTGCTAACATTGGATTGTGTTGTGGACATTGTGTATGGTGCTAAGAAAGTCTGAATTTTGTTATATCACATGGGTCAGCTAGAGATTTGAGCAAAGTTTATATGTAGAACTTTGGGTCCAACTTCTATGGTTCTTTCCCTACTGGTATTTATAACTTCATTTTTTATCTGGATTTACCCCAAACTACCTGGGTTTTTGTGGGGTGGTACTGGGGGCCAAATTCATGACCTTGCACTTGTGAGGCAAGTGCTGAAACCACTAGACTAAATCCCTCACCCTCTATCTGGGTTTTAAACCAATAGGGTTATGGCTATTCCATCTGAGATGTAGCTACCTCCATATGGTGCTGACTCTTGTTTGTCTTCAGTGAGCCCCCTCAAAAAAAGTTGAAAGTGAAAAATGGGAAATTTATTTGGTACTGTCCCTTTTCAAAGGATGACTCTCCTCTGCCTGCCTTTGTCATTCTCCTGTGAAGTTAGTTTTTATATTTTTCTCAGAATTTATCATTGTTATCTGTCAGAAGATTGGTCCAAAAGGAGTTATACTCTCATTATTGATTTAAAAGGAGTAGCATAGTTTTTAAAAGTGTTGGTTCTGCCATTTGATGGCTAAAACCTGCCTAATCCCACATCTTCCTCATAGCTGTGTTGCTGTTTCTTTTCTGTCTGTATGCTTCCTAAGTGGAAGAGAAGAGACAGAGTCAACTTCAGGGACAGAATTTTCTTTCTTTTGAACTTGAGGGTGTTGTATGTTATTACACACTTGTCACAGAAAAGAGAGTTCATGCTGTAACAAAGAAAGAAAGTTACCCATGGGAGCTCTATTGTGTCTAAGGCACATATGATAGATGCTTATGTGTTTTATCTGATTTCATGCTTATAGCTAGGAGGAAGGGAGATTGTACCCCATATCTACATTTGCCTTTTAAAATCATGTTTATCATTCCTTTACATTTATAGTAGTTTTCTCCAGTATAAAAAGGATATTACCATTTGCTGGCAATTCATAAATGAGTCACATAAAGTAGATTTGATCTCTCTGCTATTAAAATTGTTGAGCATTATCATTTTTCAGGTTTCACACACAATCTGCATACGTGACATCTGTACCAGAATTACACTAACTATAAACATCATTTTGTGTTAACAACCTGTTAGCTTTTATGGTGGTAATTACTGTCAATACTCTGGATGACAGGACAGCTGCTTTTAAATCATGTTTTCATTTGAAGGCTCCAAATCATTGTGAGTGCTCATAGTACAAGAATCTTCCAGAGAGATCATTTCTCAGGACAGAGAAGCTGCCTTTCTTGTTTTCTAGTCCTGGGCATTAGGAATATGTTTTTGAAAACAAGGTTCTAGTGATGTGTGTTATGATCCTGGTAAGTGGTCATCCTTTAATAGAGATGCAAGATAGAATACTGTGTCTAGAAACACAAAAGACTTTGAAGAAATATATTTTGCAAAGGGCCAGCAAAGCAGCACCTGTCACAGGGACTTTCAGATACAGTTTGCATGATGCGCTGAATAAGCAAAGTCTTAGTAGACAATTGTGATCTTCTGATACAACGATTTCACCTATCAATTACGTTTTTTGTATCTTCTAGCCTGATGAAAGATTATTTTTTCAAGCCTCCCATTAATCAGTTCAGTTTGAATTTCCTGGATCAGGAGCTGGAGCGATCCTACAGGGCAAGCTATCAGGAAGAGGTATGTTCTTTGATTTCACTACAGAAATCTGTTATTCTCATGGGTAGTTCTCTGTTCACTCTGTGTTTTAGCACGTGACAGGGGAATAAAGGCTAATGTAATCTGTAAGCCCTAAGTTGCAACTGTGTGTGAATTTATCTTTGCTTGCCCAGCTGGTGTCTCCAGGCCCCTGGAAGGGTTCCTGCTGGTCCCAGAAGGGTTCCCTGATGATACCTGTTCTGGATTCTTAAGCAGCGCTTTTCTCCTTGTAGCCCTGTGTCCTTGACATCTGCAGTGGGTGTCTTTAAAAGGCGTCCGTACAACAGCCTGGAACCTGGCTGGAATTCTAAGTGGCAGATCATTACATTCTGTCCTCTGGACCAAAACCTAACCTCTCTGAGTTCCAGTGGATGCCTGCCCAACCCAGAAGCAAAAGGGTTTTTCACTCTTCCAGGTGCTCAATATGCAGATCTTTAGATTTGTATGTCCAGGTACTAGCCAAGACTCTATAAAGAACATGATGAACCAGATAGAGTGGGTTTGTGTCTTGCAGGGTTAGAAGGTGCTCCTTCTCTCAGCCTCCAGGGCACAGTGAATGTCAGTTAACAGCCCACACACAAGTCCTACAGTGAACTCCTGTGGAGGCTAGTTCACCTGTGAGGCAAAACATGGTCTTATTCAATGCTCACCCAACCATTCATTCATTCATTCAGAGACAGGGTCTTGCTTTGTAGTTCAGGCTGGCCCTGCGCTCACTATGTAGCCCAGGCTAGCTTTGAGCTCACAGTAATCCTTCTGCCTCTGCCTCCTACATGCTGGAATTACAGGCATGAGCCACCACACCTGGCACTGTGGTGTGTGGTACTGATTGTTGGGATTGCAGGCATGAGTCACCACGCCTGACATTGTGGTATGTGGTACCGGAGATTGAACTCGGGACCTTGCACTTATGAGGCAGACACTGGAACCATTGCTGGGATTACAGGCATTCATCACCACTCCCAGTCCACTCACTACAACCCTGTAAGGACTCTTGCCTTAAGAGAAGGCCAGAGTTAAGAAAAGCTATATAATTAGTTCACATCTCGTAGGTGAGTTTGGATACCAGCCTCTTTGACTTCAAGTTTCTCAGCCACTCCTTTTGCTATACCATGGAGACCCTAAATGGGAGTCATATTTATCATTTTCCTATAGTCATCAGATGGTTTTTGGTGTCTGGGATGGTTTTCAATGCTGGAATATAGAAGCAAAAGGGGAGCAGGAATTAGAAATGATAACCCAGAGCCAAAGTCCACTACTGGTGTGTGAGCAAATAGTAAGGTAGCAGCCCCAGATGGAGGACTCAGAGGAGGTAACCCCTGAGCCACTTCAGTGGGAGAACTAGGAATGAGCCAAATGAAGGAGAAGGCTGTGCTCCAGGGGGAAGAGCCAGGCTTCCAAACCTGGGAGACACGGAGAAGCCAGGTGCATCCAGGGGAGTGCAAGTTCTGCCGGGGGTGGGGCAGGAGAAGCGTACCAGAGGCCAGATGATTTATGCAGCTGACATTATGCAAAGGTTACAGAGGGTATTGGAATAGGAAATGACCCAATGAGATGGTGTTTAATAGAGGTTACACAGCTGAGTTATGGAGGGCGATAGAGAGACAAGACAAGTTGGAGGCCATTTACTGAGTGCAGGCCAAGCCTTAAGTCAGGGCCAACTGGAGAGGAACAGAGATGGAAGGGCAAGGAGCTTCCACGTTTGCCCTGCATCTGGATGCTCACTGCACACAGTGCTCCACACTGGTGTTTCTTAGGTAAGTGTTGCCACCAGCCATGAAGTGCTGGTTCCCTATTTTCAGAAAAGAGGCATGGACAGGTCAGGTGATGAGCACGAGATGTCATCGCAGGCCATTGTGGAGCTGTGGTGTAAGCTAGGCAGCCATCCTCCACAGCCTGCATCCTGATAATGGGGAGAGGTCAGCAGCACTTCGAGCCTAACTGGATGTGGACAGTAAGGGGCCACAGATTAGCCACCCGTTCCTTACAGGTAAGATGATGCCATCTCTAAGTATGAATCCCATGGGAAGAGAAAAATGCTGGGTAAACATGGCTAGACATGGACAGACAGACATGCAGTATTTCTGGAGATGAAGACATGGGTAAAACTAGCCCTGGGATCTTCTGTATCAGTTCAGAATAGAAGTTCAGAGTGAGAATACATGAGAGGGAGGAACAGGCATAGGTGAGGATGCCTGAGAAAGCTGACCCTGAAGCAGACGAGATGGTAAAGGAGGTGGAGGAGGTCAGGAGGCCTCAGGCCAGAGTTCAGAGTCTGAGGAGACAGTCATTGGGATCCCGGAGGTGTCAGTAGTCTTCTTGGGTCACATATGTCAGACATGACATCAGCTCCTACAACAGAAGTTTCTTAATGTTGATCAGAACATCTAACCAAGAAGCATGGAAGCTTTGCACCCATGCCATCCCTGATCCATGAGTGGTAGAGGTGGGAACCTTGGCATTCAGGTGGGAATGATCCCCCCCCCCACTGTGGCTGTCCTGCTATAGACTTAAAGAAGACCCTGGGCCTGTCTGCCTAATGTTAGCCAGCTGCAGTGAATCCTGGCTGTTCCCCAGAGCATTGGATGAAGCCCCAAACAAGTTAAAGATGTGTATGTAGTTAAACAGAGCGGGGCTCAGCATTGGCAGCCTCACTGCAAGATTCTCAGCTCTCTGGAGGGAAGTCAGGACTGGGTGTATAGAAAACAGCAGAACTGCTGAGTTCCTTGGAATTCAGCCCTAACCCAGGTTACTCTGGCAGGTCCAGGGCTGGCATCAGAGCTGACCTGTACTTAACCCCATGTCCAAGCTGTTCCTTCTACTTAACTCAGCTCTGGGGACCTGGGTTGTGGAGCCAGAGCCACATTGTCCCAAACCAAACATGTACCAAAACAAGGACTACTTACAAGACCTTTCCTTTCCATGCATGCTGCTCACTTTCTTCCCACAACACCCCCTGCCTTTAGGTCCTGTGTTGTCATTTTAAGAGGCCCCAAGAAGTCATACTGCACTTAGGAATCAGTTTGTCAGCCTGAAGCCTTGCCTGGTTCCTTGTTTTGCTGTGTGACCTTGAGGTAGGCACCTGCCCTTGGCCTCATCTGCACACCAAGAATAGCAACATTTCCTTCTTTGGGACTATTGTGAGCATTGGTTGAGATCATGCCTCTAAAGAGTTCATTTTGAACCTAAAACTAGTCTTTTTTTTTTTGACATATAATCATCATTACTGTTTCCTTCATCTTTAATTCACCAATAGTTCATGCATGCCTCTTTGTGATATTTCACACACCATCCACCATTTCCTGTTCTTGTCCCTTCTTGGTGTGAGCAGTTTCCCATGAATGTTGCTTCATGTCTGCCCATGCCCCACACAACCAGGCCAGATCAGGATCCAAACTGAAGGGTTTTTCTCATAGTTATGTGCTCATATTCCATGTACTGGGTCTTTTCTTTACCACTGTTGAGCATGTTCCCACCAGCTTGAACCACCAGTGATACATGCATGACTGTCCCATCGGGTAGCTTGTACCATCAGTGGTTCAGAGCCACCCAGCAGCTAGACAGATGAATTATGGGCCCATCATGAATGTGTTAAATCCCCACCTGTCTTATGAAATTAAATCTGTTATGAAGCAAGATTTCACAGCCCCTGAACCTAGGGTCTAGTCATTCGATGGAAGCTTCGAGCATCTTGCCTCCATCCAACTGCCTTTATAGATATAGACTAATTTACTCTGCCAGACAGTAGCTCATGTTTTAGGCTCATTACATAATGTAACTGTGAGGGTATACTGGCTTGTAATCAGTTGCTGTGTAACCCTAGGCCAGTTGCTTGTGTGTTTCTGTTTTTGTGTTTTTTCAGAGATTGAACCTAGGGCCTTCACAGCCCTTTTCTTATTTTTTATTTTGAGACAAGGTCTTGGTAAGTTGCCCAGGCTGTTCTTGAACTTGTGGTACTCATCCTTTGGATTCCCGGAGTACTGGGATCACATGTGTACTCCACCATACTCAGCCTAGGAAGGTTTTTTAATTTCTGTGTACCTTTATTTTCTTATTACTAAAAGGGAGATAACAAGAAAGTGGCCCCCTAAGTCACCTACCCTCTGCCAGCTCTGGAGTAAGCAAACACTCAGTAAACACGATTATTTTGTCCCTTTGAATTACACTCTATCACCATTTGCAGTGGTATTAATTCATCCTACCACACTCTATGTTGCACAGGTCATAAAGAATTCTCCTGTGAAGACTTTTGCCAGTGCTACCTTCAGCTCCCTCCTGGATGTGCTGCTCTCAACAACAGTATTCCTGATTCTCTCGGTCACCTGCTTCCTGAAGTATGGAGCCACTGCTGCCCCTCCCCCACCAGCCACCTTGGCCATCTTTGGTGCGGCCCTGCTGCTGGAAGTGTTGTCCCTTGTGGTGTCCATCAGGTAACCTGCCGCCTGCGGGCTGCTCCCTCGTGTTTGGCCTTTAGCTCCCTCTTCTGGCTCCAGGGTTTATGGCAGAATAGGGTGACTGCACCACAGAGGACCCAGAGTCTCAAGTCAGCTGTCCCTCCGAGTTTATCTTTGGGGATAGAGTTTCCTCCTTGCAGACATTGGCCTTCACTGCAGGTAGAAACCTGCTTATTTGAGAGTCAGTGTCTTCTGCAGGCCACGCTTCTACCAGCTCTTCCACCTCCTACGTCAGAGATCAAGAGAAATAGAAAGAAAGGAAATGAGAAAGGGCAGAAGAAAAAGAAAGAAGTGGATGGGGAGCAAATAACAGATGCAGTAGATGAGCAGGTACCCTGTTTCAATATAAAAGTCAACCTATAAACCCTTGGATAAGATATAGAAAGCAAGCACAAGCAACAAAAAAACAACTAGAGGGCCAGAGATTTAGCTCAGTGATTCCGGCACCTGTATAGCAAGTGCAAGGTTCTCAGTTTGATTCCCGGTAACCACATACAACAATACCAGGCGTGGTGACTCACGTCCACCAGCAATCAGTACCACATACCACAATGCCAGGCGTATTGGCTCACGCCTGTAATCCCAGCACTCAGGAGGCAAAGGCAGAAGGATTGCTGTGACTTTGAGGCTAACTCGGGCTACATAGCGAGCTCAGGGCCAGCCTGAACTACAAAGGGAGACCCTGTCTCAAAAAAAAAAAACAACCCCCCCCCCCCCCGGAAAACAACTAGATAAATTGGGCCTTATCAAAATTATCAAAATCCTAGATATAGATAAACCAGACCTTTTTTTTTTTTTTTTTTGAGACAGGGTCTCGCTTTGTAGTTTAGGCTGGCCCTGAGCTCATTATATAGCCCAGGCAAGCCTGGAACTCAGCAATCCTCCTGTCTCTGCCTCCTGAGTGCTGGGATTACAGGCGTGAGCCACCACGCCAGGCACTGTGGTATGTGGTATTTATTGCTGGTGAGCGTGAGTCACCACACCCAGCATTGTTTGTGGTTACTGAGGATCAAACTCAGGACTTTCGGTTTGTGAGGCAGGCACTGGAACCACTGAGCTAAATCTCTGGCCCTAAACCAGACATTTTAACTCAGGACCTCGTGCTTGCCAGTTAGGTGTGTCATCACTGAGCTGAATCCCTGGCTTTAAATTGGACTTTTGTGAGTACCATGAAGAAAGTTAGAGAACCAGAAGGAGAGGGAATATTTTCAGGTCACATCCATGACAAGGATTTAATACCTAGAGGGTATAAAGAATTCATACAGTTTTGTAATAAAAAGACAGGTCATTTTAAAAAGACAAAACAATAGAGGATCTGAGTAGACAGCATGTGCCTGTCCAGCATACCTGTCTCCTGGGAAACATGTCCTTACAACACAGCCACCTCATGCAGTCCTGTCATGCTCAAGGAGAGTCTTTCCGCCTAGCAAAATCCTCTGGTTTTTATCCTCAAGAGCTAAGAGTAAACAGAAAGGCCTTTACCATGAGTTTGTGCTACTGGTTTTTTTTGTTTGTTTGTTTGTTTTGACTTTTTTGTTTTTTTTTTGGAGGCTGGCCCTGTGCTCACTATGTAGCCCGGGCAAGCCTTGAACTCAGCAGTCCTCCTTCATCTACCTCCCGAATGCTGGGATTACAGGTATGAGCCACCATGCCCGGTGTTTCTGCTACTCTTAACCAACATCTCAGTGGCACAAAAATTAGCTAGTTACTATTGTGAGGCTTCCACATGTTGATTTCTCCCCTTTAGAGTAGGCAGGCTGATATGCATCCATGCTTCCACATCCACCATCCCTCAGGCCCTTGTGGCTTTGCCAAAGCTGAGAGCAGTTGCAGAGGCCATGCCCTCCTCCCTGGATTGATACGATACCAAAAGTATCTCCACATCTCCTGAATTCCCTGCCAGGATCAAGCACATCACCCACAGAGGCAACTGTTCCTAACCACTTTGCCTCCCCACCTCCACCCCAGCACCCATCCTGGGACCCAGGACATTCCCAAAGAAGCTGCTCATACATCGTGCCTAAGATCTGCTCCTGTAGAACCTAAACCAAGATAATGTCTGGCACCTTGTTTGGTCCCACTCTTTTACAAAATCAGCTTTACTATGGTAATTCACATACAATAAACTTAATTTATAGACCTGTATAAACATCACCACAGTTACAATTTTAGGACGTTTCCTTCACCCCAAGAAGCAACTTTGTCATTCCCCCATCCTTCTAGAATCCTCCAGTTTTCTCACACAGGAACTCTTGTTCTTGCTGAAGCTAGCATTGTCACCATATCTTTTTATTTTTACCCCTTCAATCATGGTTCATATTCTTTTGGAACCCGTTCCAATGCAGTAGAGAAATCTGGACTCAGACGTACACATTGCCACAGGAGTTGGCTGGCAAACCACACCTGCACACTCCACCCATGCCTGGTGAGTGAGGTGACCACTGTGTTCCCACCCCTGCCAGCAACTGTTAAAGCCTAAGGGAGGTTGAGCCCTTCCAGGGTTTCCTCTGGCCACTCTGCAGGCCTTGTTTAGAATCCTAGATAAAAAGAACTCTACCTTTGGGTAGTTCTGAAGGTTCTTCAGTGACTTGCCTGGGATGTTGCTGACTCTCCCAGACTTCCCAGCTTCACACATTACAACTTGGGGTTTTCTTTCTCCGCTTCAGCCCTTGGGATTATTTGAGACTAGCTGGTCTCATCCTCAGGACGCTGTGATCTCCAGCACAGTTGTGAAGGCACCTCAATGCCCTTGTCTGCTGGCTTGGGACTCTACTCCCTTTATCCCCTCACAGGGCCTCTTTACCCTGCTTGTAAGAAAATCTGTGGTTGTTCTTGGAGATATTCCAAGGGCTCTGTTATCCTTTAAATATCAAGAAGCCAGACCTCTCCAGGATACTAAAAGTGCTAGATCGTGCTTGTGTCCATATGGGAAATGGTTAGAGTCAGTATTCTGGTCATGGCTGAGCTCAGCCAAAGCTCTTTATCTGCTGCAGGTTTTCTGGGTGAGACGCTGCTGTGCTGCTGAATCAGAGCTGCAGCTCCTGCCTTCCCAGAGGCATAGACAGTGGGCCTGTCCCTGCTCCCCAGCCACTGCCTTAAGAGAAAGTTTGGTCTCTCCAGAATATGTGTGAGTTTCCAACCCAAGAGGACCCAGCAGCTGTGCTTCACCTCCTGTTGCTGGCTCTGCCCCTACCCAGGAAGCCACCTTAGCCATGAACCATCCTCCTCATCACATACTCAACTCCCCTTCTGTATGAAAAGTATTTTACTATATCAGCATTGCCTTCCTGAGATGTAACTCAGCAAGACACACATTTGCAAACGGAATCAGTAAAATGCTATCACTGTGATACGAGGGAGAAGTGGAAAGAAAATCATTTAAGATAAAATGCATGGTACTTCATCTTGTACATGCTTGGCACCACTTTCTACCAAATAGTAAAACTGTCTGCCGTTTTCCCTCATGCTTATGTTTGTATGGCAATCAGAAATGCAGACCCTGTTGATGTGAGGTTAGTGGCTCTGTACTGTGAGCTGGGTTCAATCAATGTTGTGACTCTCTGAAATGCTGAGTCCTGATGTTCCAAATAAAACAAAGGACAACCTTAGTTTATAGAAAAGCCGAAATCCTGGAAGATTTTTATGCTGCCAGCACCCCAAACTGCCTGTTTGTAGTGAAGTACAATCCAGCCCTGGTTAGGCTTCTCTCCATGGTTATCCAGCCTGCGAGGGGCAGCTGTGTAGGATGCAAGGCAGAGCTTTGCTGTGTGGCTCATGTCTGTGGTTGGCAGGGAGTCTCCATTCCTGGCTCCTGTCTGCTAGATGCCAGTATCAGCCCCCCACATTGGGACAACCAAGAAGGCCCCACAGAACACCTCCAGAATGGCTCCATTGTAAACCTCCACCCAGAGTGGTTGTGAACAGGTGATGAATGTAAGTGGTGGCCCCACAAGAGACTTTACTTAGGGCCTGTTGCTCTTTTTCCATGCTCCCTTGACTCTCAGAGGTGTCAGCTTGGTTTTTTGTTTTTTTTTTTTTTTTTTTTTTTTTTTTTGAGACAGGGTCTCGCTTTGTAGTTCAGGCTAGCTCTGAGCTCACTATGTAGCCCAGGCAAGCCTCAAACTCAGCAATCCTCCTGCCTCTGCCTCCCGAGTGCTGGGATTACAGGCGTGAGCCATCACATCCAGCACTGTGGTATGTGGTGCTGATTGCTGGTGGGCATGAGTGACCATGCTCAGTATTGTATGTGGTTACCAGGGAACTCAGGACCTTGTGCTTGCTAGGCAGGCACTGGAACCACTGAGCTAACCCTCTGGCCCAAGCTTGGTTTTTTTGTTTTTGTTTTTTTGAGACAGGGTCTCACTTTGTAGTTCAGGCTGGCTCTGAGCTCACTATGTAGCCCAGGCAAGCCTGGAACTCAGCAATCTGCCTGTCTCTGCCTCCTGAGTGCTGGGATTACAAGCGTGAGCCACCATGCCCGGCACCAAGCTTGGTTTCTGAGAAGCACATTTTAGCAGAGTGCAGCATATGACCTTAAAAATCCAATGTGATGAACTCAGTGAGTCTAGTTCACATGCTTTTTACCAAATGAGGGATGGAGGAACTCTGTCTCCTGCTCACACTCCTGCCCCTACTGCCATTGGTCCTGGCAGGCTAACCACTGGGTCCCTCTATCCCTGCCTAGGATGGTGTTCTTCCTGGAGGATGTCATGGTGTGCACACAGCGCCTGCTGGAGTGGATCGCTGGCTGGCTACCTCGCCATTGCATTGGGGCTGTCCTGGTATCTCTGCCTGCCCTTGCTGTCTATTCACACATCACCTCTGAATTTGAGACAAACATACATGTAAGTACTGGCTGGTCATCTTATCTCCATACTCTCTGGGCTCCCTAACCTCCTGTGCTCTCTCTTTAAGTAAGCATGATTACATGGGACATTGATTTAAACACAGGCCCTTGAAGAGGTGACTCTATTACTGCCTCCAGCCTGCCCTTTAAAACACAATCTATAAATAAATAAACAAGCAAGAAAACAAACAAATAAATAAAACATGGTCTAGTGCAGGCCTGCTTCTGGCCACGCTGAGATTTCTCAGTGAGCATGAGATCTCTCCAACTGAACTCAGTCTCTGCCAAGTTTCAAAGCAGCTGCAGGTGGCCCCTAACTTACCATGGTTTTGACTTCATAGTGATGTTAAAGCATGCCCGTAGAACTATTCTGATTTCCACTTTTGGTATTCGGTAAATTACATGAGGTCATCAACACTCACTTATGAAATAAGTCAATGTTAGGTGACTTTGCCCCACTGTAACCTATAGATGTTCTGAGTGCAGTTAGGGTGTTATTCAATGGAAAGGAAGTCTTAAATGCATTTTTGGCTTTTAATAATTTCCAGTGATAGTGGACTAATTGAGACGTAACCCTAACCAGGAGTATTTGTATTATTCTTCATGTTTTTCAAACAAAAAAAAAAAAGCGGCCGGGCATGGTGGCTCACGCCTGTAATCCCAGCACTCAGGAAGCAGAGACAGGAGGATTGCTGAGTTCGAGGCTTGCCTGGGCTACATAGTGAGCTGAGGGCCAGCCTGAACTACAAAGCGAGACCCTGTCTCAAAAAAAGTGTCTGTCCCAGGTTCTCAAATGATGTAACATGCTGGTCTTCAGAGCTGGCACATGTCCTTGCCTTGTACTCAAGTCAGCTGTTGCTGCTCAGGGAAGCTTTTGAGTTAAATTCCATAAAACATGAACTAGTGCTGTGGTAGAAGATTATTTTTGGTGTGTCACGAGAGCTATCAGGATTGGTACTTTAACATCAAAATGTATCTGAGCAGGTTTGCAGCAGGATGTAAAGGAAAAGTGTTTAGAAGGTAACTCATCCCATGGCAATGATTCTACCATGGGCAGCCTCCTTTCTTTTCCATCAAAACAGTGTGTGCCGTTTCCACATACCCAAAGGAGATTCACACACCCTGTGTGGTCCCATAACCCAAATCACTAGATCATGAATGTAAAGTTGTAGATAGGCTGCTGGGTGGTGTCAGCAATGTTCTGTATTAAACAGATACATCGGTGAGAGCTCAGGGCCTCTGGTGTGAGGAGGTCTGGATGGGATGTGGGCTGTTGTGTGGGAGGAGGGGAGGAGGGAAAGACGCTGTCCTGATACTGGCTCCTCTTGCAGTTCACAGTGTTCACCAGCTCAGCTGTATTAGTGGCTGTCATGCACTACTGTAACTTCTGCCAGCTCAGCTCTTGGATGAGGTCCTCCCTTGCCACCATTGTGGGGGTTGGGCCACTGCTTCTGCTCTACATCTCCCTGTGTCCAGACAGGTACGTGGCTGGCATCCTCCCTCTCTACCACCTCGCCTATTATCACTTAGAGGTCTTTTGCACTTTCACATTAGCATTGATGCAGTCTTCAATGACAAGTCTTTTTTTTATCATGATCTAAAATGACTTCCAGCACACATAATATCTAAAAAGTAGAAACTGTCCCAGGAACAATATGCAAAAGAAAAATCAATTATAACTACATATTACAAATTGAGCATCCTTAATCCAAAAATTCAAAATCCAAAGTGTTAGAAATCCAAGTTTTTGAGCACTGACATGTCATAAGTCTTATTATTCATTGTATAAAAACTGTTTCATGGAGATTATTTAAAATAATGTATAAAATTACCTTTAGGTTGTCTGTATAGTATGTACGTGGAATATAAATGAACTTTGCATTTAGACTTGGTTCTTTTCCCCAAGACATCTCATTGTGTGTGTGCAAACATTCTGAAATACAGAATTCTTCTGGTCCCAAACATTTTGGGTAAGGGATACTCAATCAGTGTATATTTAAATATAGATTTCTTTAGGTGACTATCCCTGAAAGGCATAATGCAATAGAGATACTCCTGAACCCCCTTCTAATAAGTAAGTTGAAATTTAAGGAAGTAAGACCTGAAGCCATCTCACATAAGATGACTAAGACACTGGAAGTAGAGAGGTCTGGGTAGGCACAGAGAGGAGGAGGAAGTAGGGTGTATATTCTAGGACAGTTTACAGATTGTCAAAGTGAAAGAAATGAAAATATTTGAATTTACAAATGGCTTGGGTCTTATAGTACTGGCTGTCATCATGTCAGTCCCCATGTTATGACATGAGACCCAGAAAGAATGACCAATTACTGGACATCTGTCTTTGATTTTGAAATCCTTCTGCATACCAAGAAATGAGTTCAGTCCCTAGTACTCACTGTCACCTTTGCAGCCCTGTCCCTGACAAGTGCTGAGGAATAGAGAAGATGCTACAGATAAATAGTCCCATATATACGAATAAAATCAATTTTAAAAAAAGAAATAAGTGTCCTGTGGTAGGACTTTGGAGACAAGATTAGTTCTTATGCCACAGAAACTTTAAAAATATATTGGATGGCAGTGAGAAGAACATTTAAAATACCCTGTACCCTTTCTTCCTTTGGGTTCTTCTAATCCAATAATGTTTGGTTCTTTGTTAAAATGGGTCTAAATTGCCTTTTGCACATCTGTAACTAGTTTTGTGGCTTCTAAGTTTTGTCAACTAAATATGTTGTTGGACGCACAAGGGCCTGAGTTCGATCCCCAGTACGGCAAAAAAAAAAAAAGCATTTAAGAAAATATGTTGTTGGAAATACAGTAATACCTTGGATAGCAGAATGCATATAGTGAGTATTTTATTTTAAAATTTTATGATATTTTAAACCCATTAAGCTTCTGTTTCTGTAACAAACCTCTCCTAAATATCAAGTTTTAACCTATAAAAAATGTTTAACTGTTAGCATGTATTAAAGAACCACCTATTCATAATTATAGACAATTTAGGGGAACAAATTATTTTAAAGTTACATGGGACATTTATTTTTGTACTTCACAGAACACATAACATGTTGGTTCTCTGAATTACTAGGACAACCAGAGAGACTCCCATGTTTCCCAGGTGACTAACAAGAGTAGTAATAGTGTCACTGAGAATCATTGCTTTAGTGACTTCAAAGCACAAAATGATCTAATTCATGTCAGTATTGACAGAATTAAAATGATAGCCCCAGTATATCATTGGGTATTAACAAAGCAGTGGTCAGTAATGGACATTAAGTGTCCTTCCTCAATTTACTTAATATATAATAATGCCAGTAAGAAAGATATGCACATTTTCTGCAAATTAATGTTGCAAAGGGAATTTAAAGTAGAACTGCCATTCAGCATTTGAAAGGAAACCATAATGAATATTATTTTATGCGAAGTAAACCATACTTTATATTTGTGCAGATATAGTTATCTAGAATTATGGTCATTTTAAAGGTCTGCACCAAAATCTTGAAATTCAAGCCACCAGCCTTTAACCTGAGACCCGGTACAGACCACTGACCTGAACAGTGAGCCTTACCCACAGCTGTGAGGCTTTTTTTCATGGACCTGAGTGAGACACAGTAATTGGGACTTCCTGCTCTAGTCCTTGCTCAGAGTTGAAAGAGCAGATCTTAGGATGGGGCCAGTGGTGAAGAGGGGAGGGCCTGCCCCAGGATCCCTCCTATAGGGAGGATCCTCTGAACTCACCCACTCTTATTTGCCATTGTCATCACTGAGGAGCCTAGCCAGGATAGGGAGCATGTGAGGTAGTGAACAAAACACCTAAACTGGTTTTACAGATGAGACAGGAACTTCAGATAACTGAAGCTCTCTAGCACCAGGGTCACACAAACACCAAGGAAGAGGTGGGCATGTGGATTGTGACATTCATTTACACAGTCTTCTAAAAAGAAGAGTTACTAGTTTAAACTCTTCACAACTTGATTTCTATAATGCCCTCTTTGCTTTTAGAATAATATTTTTCCATATTTTAATTTCAGTTCCATAGTAATTTCACCGCTGGATGTGGCACAAAATTTCAGGTAAGCCATTAACACGTGCTGATTTCTTAAATGAGAACAACTGTTTTGTTACTATTTATTTCTGAGCTCCCATAAATTGTAAGGCAAGTAAAATGAACAATACATGTATTCTTTAAAGAGAAAATGGGAAATAGCTACTTGTTGAAATATCAGATCATACGTATATTAACTTATTGATAAAATTATTGTTATTTTAAACAGGGTCTCATTATGTTGCCTATACTGGCCTCAAACTCCTAGGCTCAAGCAGTCCTCCTGCCTTAGCCTCCCAAGTGTCAGCCAAATTATTATTAAGATATATATTAGAGGGCCGGAGGGTTAGCTCAGTGGTTCCGGTGCCTGCCTCGCAAGCGCAAGGTCCTGAGTTTGATCCCCGGTAACCACATACAATGCTGGGCGTGGAGACTCATGACCACCAGCAATCAACACCGCATACCACAGTGCTGGACGTGGTGGCTCACGCCTGTAATCCCAGCACTCGGGAGGCAGAGACAGGAGGATTGCTGAGTTCGAGGCTTGCCTGGGCTACATAGTGAGCTCAGAGCTAGCCTGAACTACAAAGTGAGACCCTGTCTCAAAAAAAAAAAAAAGATATATATTAGAATTGATTTAATTTTGTATGTCTTTAATGTGTTACAGAAGAAATCTCATCTGAAAAAAGCGAAGTTATTTTATTCCGTGAAATGATGTAAACATTTTCTTTATTATAAATACCAGAATAAATTCTAAATAACTTAAAAAGTCAAAATAAAAAGTAAACTATAAAATCTAGAAGAGATAAAAGTATTTTTCAAGACTCTAAGACAGAGGTAACTTTCTGGTCTTATTGATAATAACTACAACCAAAAGGAAAAGACTAAGTGATACATTAGAAAGAAAAGAAAATCAAAGCAGTTAGAAAAATACATGTGGGACTATTACATAAAGATCTAATTAAGACCTACATGGATGAAGGGGGAAAACCACAGCAACAATCCCAAAAGTTAACAAAGGAAAAAGTGGGAAGAAGATGATTGTAAACTTATCAGTATCATTACTACTGACGTCACTGGACATTTAAATATCTGTACAATTCCTACCGTCTTTTAAATTGGACCTTCAAAAAACTGAATATCCAGAGTAGGCAAAGTCATACAACATTCAAAAATTACAGGTAGCAGTTAATTTTTTTAACTAGCAAGCATTTAAAATATGTTTTTAGTCCTCACAATAACCTAACATGGTTGGTGATTTCACCCCTGTTTTTCAAATGAGAATGCTAAAGCTCAGAGAAGTTAAGGAACCTGTCCACAGTCATGAGCACTATGTAGAGATGCAGACTCCCTCAGTCCAGGCCATGGGCTTCTGTCCGTGCCTCATTACTCCTCAGAATGTTACAGTTATTTGGGAAAGCAATTTGACAATCTTTTAAAACGTCATAAAATATTCAGTCTTTAACCTAATAATTACATTTTTGCTTGTCTGCTGAGAAAAAAATTCAACATTGGGTGAAGTCTGCATGCCCAAAAATATTGACCACAATAATTAATAATATTGACAATCCTCAGCAACAAGTTTTCAGTAATAAAAGAATTAAATTATGGTTTGCATTTTTAAATATTATGGGAAATGTTTAGAGTTTTCATTTATTATGTGAAGTTGTTGTATATGTGTTATGGCTACCACTAAATATTTCATTATATAAATTTAAAAATTGTATGAAGTATAATGCCTATGATAAAATAATGAGTGATGATTATAACTACAGCTTTATTGTTGCTGTTGTTTGCATTGCTAGGGTTTGAAGCCAGGGCCTGAAACATACTAAGCAGTTTCTCTGCCTCAGCAATTTTTACTCTTAATTTTGAGACAGGGACACATTAAGTTGCTCAGGCTATCCTTGAACTTTTGCTACTCTTCCATCAGCCTTCCAAGTATTTGGAATTATAAAAGTGGCCCACATTACTTGGCTACAACTACAGTATTTCAAAGCAAAATACTTAGCTTCATTTAAAAATAAATTTTAAGTTAACTTATGATACATATGCAGAAGAGCTCTCAGTTCCTGAGTGTATCACCATGCCTTCCACGTACACATTTAACATTGCCCTAACCAACAAGCAAAACATTATCAGTCCTTGTCTTGGTACAAGGTTGCTCCTGGTATCTCCTGGTGACACTCCGACCCTTCTACATCTGGTGGTGTAGGTTTTATATGGCACTGGAACACCCTGAAAGGTTAACAAGTGCCACTATTAACTGGTTAGGATCACAAGTGCTCTTTGTTTTCTGTTTTTCTCTATTAAATATTTTTTCTTCTCCATGGTAACTGATTAACTGATTATCCTATACTTTTAGGTGGATGTGTATGTGCAGAATGAACCCAAGATTTTCTAACTGAGCTACACCCTCAACTCTTTTTTTTTTTGAGATGGCAGTCTCACTAATTCATTCAGTTGCTCAGGGTGAGCTCAGACTTGTTATCCTCCTGCCTCAGCCACTCAGAGCAGGAGGGGTTATAGGCATGCACCACCATACCTGGCCAATGATACTAATGTTCACATACGTTTGTATGTCCACCTATGCAGTCATAAGTTGACTCTTCTATTTATTTACCTAAAGTTCCTCTTTTTTTTTTTTTTTTTTCCTTTTGGAGACAGGGTCTCGCTTTGTAGTTCAGGCTGGCTCTGAGCTCACTATGTAGCCCAGGGAAGCCTCGAACTCAGCAATCCTCCTGCCTCTGCCTCCCGAGTGCTGGGATTATAGGTGTGAGCCACCACGCCCAGCTAAAGTTCCTCTTTTTGAAATTGACTTTTGCTCTTTGAATTTAGGAATGTGATGACTGCTTTTGTTCATTTTAGAATAGGAAATGCACAGTAGCCCCCATGGATACAAAACATAAATGGTTTTTACTAGAGTTCTTTTTCTTTCAGGCAGAGGCAAAAGGCAAATAGCATGCATATGGTTCCCATATTACCATAGACAACTTATCAGTCTTTCTACAGTCTTTGTGGTACCTTGGTTTGCAAACTTAATTTGTTCTATGATTTGGAAAACATGGCCACATTCATGTTCATGTAGGAAAGATGACCACGGTTATTTTCATCACATGATGCAGAGTTTGCAAACAAAACCAAAGTTTTGCCAAATGTTTCTGTTTGTGAACCAAATTGTTCACAAGCAAAAGCATTCATGAACCAAGGTATCACTGTACTTTACAGTGGTGTGAAAGTGTACCCATGTAACCATTCTTATTTTCACTTTGAGTACAGTAATAAATTGCATGAAATTTTCAAAAATTGATTTTATTGGTACATTTTATATATACACTATGATCACATTCAACATTGAGAGTTTGTACCAGTACATGAAATTCTAAATGTGCTATGTTCAACACTTTATTATAAAACAGGCTTTGTGTGAAATGATTTTACCTAAATGTAAGCTGATGTAAATGTTCCACCCACTTTAAGGTACACTAAGTACCTTAAAGCTGTGGATTTAGTAGGTTAAGGGTATTCAATGCTTTTTTTTTTTTTTTTTTTTTTTTGCTTTTTGAGACAGGGTCTCGCTTTGTAGTTCAGGCTGACCCTGAGCTCACTATAGTGCCCAGGCAAGCCGCCGCGAACTCAGCAATCCTCCTGTCTCTGCCTCCCGAGTGCTGGGATTACAGGCGTGGCACGTCCGGCATTTCAATGCATTTTTGACTCACAATGGGTTTAGCAGGATACAACCACGTTATAAGTTGAGCAACATCTGTAGACATCTATTTCCCCTCCCTCCTATACCAGCCTGTGTTTTGCTATTCCGCTTTTGTGCCCAGAGGGGACTGGCTTATGTCTGTCTCCAGAGTGAGTCATGCTACTGGCTTTGGTTGTAGTGTGGTAGGAAGTTATGAGAGCAGTTGGAAGATTGAGAGAACCTATGTACCATCACCCAGATCTTTCACAGGAGATCAGAAAACCTCCTTGTACCATTGGGATGATGCCTCAGTTACATTTGCTAACACTGGCTGTTCCTTGATAAGAAACTTAACTCCTGATCCAGGGAGCTGTACTCACAAGGGGAGGATTGTTTCCTTCTGGACTAGATCCCCTGCCTACTGTGTGCCAACCAGAAGGTCTTTAGAAGCTTGACAGAAATATACTTCAGTCATTTAAAATAAGTTACTTTGCATAGTAATTGAGATTCATAATACATATTGCTGTTTGTTTCAGTAAGTAAAATAAACAAGTATAGAATGTCTTACCATAGAGGACCTTATTGATTCCTAGTTCATAGAATTGAATCACAGACCCTATGTCAAGGTCCCCCAGACCAACCCTGGTGGACTCACAAGACCCACAACATGATCACTTGATATAAAAAGTCATAACATGGCAGGGGAATGGGAGAAAATGAGAATCAAGATGTGTCATGTACTGGTACAAACTCTCCATATTGAGTGGGATCATAATGTATATATAAAATGTACCAATAAAATCAATTTTAAAAAATCATAAAATGTTTGTAGTGTTTAAACTAATAATTCCATTTTGGGGGCCAGAGATTTAGCTCAGTGGTTCCGGCGCCTGCCTCCCAAGCACAAGGTCCTGAGTTCGATCCCAGTAACCACATACAATGCTGGGCGTGATGACTCACGCCCACCAGCAATCAATACCACATACCACAGTGCCGGGCATGGTGGCTCACACCTGTAATCCCAGCACTTGGGAGGCAGAGGCAGGAGGATTGCTGAGTTCAAGGCTTCCCTGGGCTACATAGTGAGCTGAGGGCCAGCCTGAACTACAAAGCGAGACCCTGTCTCAAAAAAAAAAAAAATAATAATTCCATTTTGGCTGTAAGTCTGCATGCCCCCAAATATTGATCATAATGATTGATAATATTAAATTCCTTGGCAGCAACAATTTTCAGTAATAAAGAAATTAAATTATAATATTTATGCTCATGACTACATTACAGCAAATGGGCACAGAGTAAAATCACCAAAGGGAAGAACTATTTCCAAGAGTCCTCTCCCGGTAGTGTCACACAGGATGCAAGAAAGGAAGTAGTTTCTCACATAAATAGAGTTGTCTGTAAAAGCAGTCAAGACTCCATGAGCCACTCTTACCAAGAAATGGCAGGAATAGTCCCAAATTCAAGCAGGCCTTTCTGAGGATGACAACCACAGATGCACACTACTGAGGCGGGGGCATTCCTACCAAAAGTAGGTTGAGTCTGATTGGGAACAGGAATTGGGTCAGCCTCTTAGAAGGACAATTTGAAAATTACTAGTGAAAGAAAACATTTGATAGTTTAAAAAAATTAGAGGAAATGAAGCTTGTGTGTATAGGTGGTGGGGTGTTGTAGGGTGGGCTGGGGGATGAGAAAAAATAAGTCATGTCATGTACTGGTACAAATTCTGATTGTGATCATGATGTGTGTGTAAAATGTACCAATAAAATCAATTTAAAAAAGAAAACTAATGAAATTCTAAAATGACTCATTAGTTCCATATACATAAAGATTAAGGATACAAGAATATGCATTACAACATTTTTCAGTCATAAAAGATAGGGACATGAAGGCTGAGATTACAGCTCAGTGATACAGCACTTGCCTTCCGTGTGCAAGATCCTGGGTTTGATCCTCAGTACTGGGGGAAAGAAAAGGTGAAGACACAGCCGCTGTTCCTCAGTAGGCATTTGGCACATCCACGAAACAGCACACCATGCAACCATGAGAAAATGACAGTATTGCTTACCTTGGAAGGAAAACACTTTCCATCATTTTTTCTTTTAGACTTTCTTATAATGTGTTTATATTACTACTAAATGTATATGTTTTATGTATATATTTTAAGTGCTAAGTTTGTCTTAAGTGACTGACAAAACAGAACTAAACCTGAGTGGGGAAAATGTGTCTTGTGAGACATTTATACAAGGAAAGAGTAAAGAACTTATAAAAATTCTTTGTAAAATTACAAGTCTATTGGATTAGAAATTTAAGAAGCAAATATTTCACAGAATATTAAGTTTCTTGGAAAACACTGTGGTTACACAGAGAAATGTCTTTATCTCTAGAGATCTACTAAAATAGGTAAGATTGAAGTCAGAAACTTTCCCCAATGTTTTGCAAAAGATAAATGTGTATATGTTGAGAAAAAAGCAAAGTGGCAAAACACTAACAGTTGTTGAGCCTGTGTGAAGGATGTATGAGTGCTTATTTTACTAGCCTTTCTAGAAGACTGAGATATTAAAAAAAAAAAAAGAGAGAGAGAGAGAGAGAAAGAATTTTTTTAAAAAAGCTAGACTTCATGGAGGGGGAAACATCATTACATAGCACTGATTAATGACTCAATTGCAGGAGTTGGTCTTTGTCATTCCATCTCTGCAACTTGCCAAATAAACAGCAATGCACTGTTTTATAACTTCAGGATGTTGAAGGTAGATTCCATCTACCTTGTACAGGGTGCTGGTTGCCAGGTAGTTTTGAACTCTTCCTGAACAGATTCACTTAGTAGGTATGTCCTTTCTCATCTCTGCTCCCCAGTGCCAAGAGGAGCCCATGCAACAGCTCACTGACTCAGGACAGCAGGAGGCCAGCCAGCCTTGTGGGTGAGGAGCTCATCCTTGCCTTCTTCCTCCTACTCCTGCTGGTCTGGTTCCTGAACCGAGAGTTTGAAGTCAGCTACCGCCTGCACTACCATGGGGATGTTGAAGCAGACCTTCACCGCACCAAGATCCAGAGCATGAGGGACCAGGCTGACTGGCTGCTGAGGAATATCATCCCCTACCATGTGGCCGAGCAGCTGAAGGTCTCCCAGACATACTCCAAGAACCATGACAGTGGAGGGGTGATCTTTGCGAGCATCGTCAACTTCAGCGAGTTCTATGAGGAGAACTACGAAGGGGGCAAGGAGTGCTACCGAGTCCTCAACGAGCTGATTGGTGACTTCGATGAGCTCCTGAGCAAGCCAGACTACAATAACATTGAGAAGATTAAGACCATCGGGGCCACATACATGGCAGCATCAGGGCTAAATACAGCCCAGTGCCAGGAGGGCAGTCACCCACAGGAACACCTGAGGATCCTGTTTGAGTTTGCCAAGGAAATGATGCGCGTGGTGGATGACTTCAACAACAATATGCTGTGGTTCAACTTCAAGCTCAGGGTTGGCTTTAACCATGGGCCGCTCACGGCAGGTGTCATTGGCACCACCAAGCTGCTTTATGATATCTGGGGGGACACTGTCAACATTGCCAGCAGGATGGACACTACTGGGGTTGAGTGTCGCATCCAGGTGAGCGAGGAAAGCTACCGTGTGCTGAGTAAAATGGGCTATGACTTTGACTACCGGGGAACAGTGAATGTCAAGGGGAAAGGGCAGATGAAAACCTACCTTTACCCAAAGTGTGTGGACAATGGGATGGTGCCACAGCACCAGCTCTCCATCTCCCCAGACATTCGTGTCCAGGTGGATGGCAGCATCGGACGGTCTCCCACAGATGAGATTGCCAACCTGGTGCCTTCTGTCCAGTATTCAGACAAGACTTCCTTGGGATCTGATGACAACAGACAAGCCAAGGACACACACCTGTCTTCTAAGAGACCCTGGAAAGAACCCATCAAAATAGAAGAACGGTGTCATTTTGGCAAAGCCATAGAGAAAGATGACTGTGAAGATACGGGAATGGAAGAAGCCAACGAACTCACCAAGCTCAACGTCTCAAAGAGTGTGTAAGGCAGCACTGAAAGCTGCCCGAGGTGCTTTGTTCGTTGAAACACAATAATATTTGTTTGGCTGTTGTGCTTTTAAGTGCCACAGTTTTCTGTCCCTGGACGTGGTATTATGTGGTCATTTCAACCCTAAATTCTGTGTGGATCACAGTTATTCAGGGTTCATTTTCATTCATTTCTTCTTTCCTTTGCCCCCTTTCCTGAAAACCAGCCCCATTGGGGTACTCCGTTCAGCCGCATGGAGGAGAACAAGTGCCTTCAGGGTTGGCCTTGGCCTTGAGTCTAGGACTGAGGCCACAGGTGGAATCATGGCTCTGGGTGGTATTTGACTTTTAAAACAAAAGCTGTGGTTAAGAAATCATTTGTATTGCCTTTTCCCACAAGACACTTGGGGGGAGGTCATACAATGTTCTGTTTTATTTTTTCTGTATATGTAATAGTGTTTCCCAGTCACCTGGCCTTCCTAAGTAAGCACATACACGCACACGCATTGCATTTATGAACCTGACATAAAGTGCCAGTAACTCACTGGGGAGCAGGGTGAGAGGGAGAGTTGTGAGGGAGCCTGTCCAAGCTCCCCTCCCCATGCTCTACAGAGCACCTGGGCCCTCTCCTGTGGGGTGCGGGTGGACCACAACCCAATACCATGAGGTTTCTGGGGTTCATCTGTGTGCAGGCCAAGATTTCAAATGTTCACCAGGCACAGAGCTTGTAAATCCAGGCCTCAGGTATTTCAAAGCCGTTTTTTCATCCAGACCCTGTTCCAAGGGGTCTTCCGTTTGGGAGTGAAGGTGTCTTGGAAGCTGGCTCATCTGAGGGGAAAACTGAAGATAAATGTCTGAGGGTCGCATTTATTTATTTATTTATTTATCAGGATGTGTGCGTTTTGGGGAGGGGTTACTGGGTCATTTTGGTGGAGGCACATAAGCTGGAGTGAGGGGAATGGGCCAGTTCACAAAGGGGGTTGATCTAAGACAAGGTGACTCTTTGTGTTTTTGCCACTAGGGGCCACACTGCTGCCCAGGGTGCTCCCCCTTGTTGAATTCCAGATTAAAACCAGCGGGTCTATGGAGACTGTCGTGACCTCTGTAAATTCAAAAACTCTCTCCCACCCTCCAGCTGCACAGGCCAGTCTGTGGTGGGATTTAATCTTGTGAACCAAGTCCGGCTACGTGAGAGGGGCAGGGTGGCAGTGGTGGTGGTGGTGCAGACCCATCTGTACTCAAATGGCAGAGGAAACTCAAGGAAAATCAGTCTGTGCTCCCGCTCTTTTAAGAGTTTTGCTACATGGAATCCGATGACGCACAGCCCACAGTTGCCCTCTCTAGATACTTTCCAGGTGATGCTGGTGTGCAGCCCAGGACGTGCCTGAGGACTGGCTCTGTATCTTCACACTGTGCCCCAAGTGTGTTCTTCCACAGCTAACCTCACTGTATAATTTTCACGTCTGTAGTAAGTCCCCTCATCACTCTTCCCCAAGGTGACAGAATCTGCCATTTCTGACACGACGACACCTTGATTCTGGTCAGCCACCTCCCTGGGGGGGACACCCAGGATAGCCATCCAGCAACACACAGTGGTCTCAGCATCGAGAGCTTTCTCAGTGACTGTGAGTTCTTCCTTCGGGTTTGACTGTCAGTTTGTTGGTCTTCCAAATCTGAAGAAAACATGGTTGACAATACCTCTTGCTTTTGAAGAATGTATTCTTACAAAACACCACAATTTTTTTCTTATGAAACACTACCTGATGTTTTCCTTGTGCTAAGAATTGTGGGCATGTTGGATTTTCTCCTGTCAGTATTATGGCATATGAGTGTTGTCCTCTCTTCTGCCTGCCACCTCCGGGTTGCATAGCTATCAGAGGCTGGTAGGCTGCTGTCTTCGCTGTCTCGCTCAACTTGCTCCACCAAGTTAATTTCTGTGCACACTTTTTCCCTGTCTGCTGTTCGCCTTCCCCTACCGCAAGGTCTTCACAATCCTTCCCCCAGCACGGAGCCCCAGCGCTGCAGACTGACTGGAGAGAAGCGTTCACCTCAGGTGGTCTGGTTCAGCATTGTACAGATGGAGCCTCCGACCAAGGGCAGCTTGTCAGGTGGAGGACAAATGGTCTTTTAAAACACCCTGAGCCTTTCTAAAGAACCAGTTCAGACGTTCTCTTGGGTCCTCGAGACCCCTGGGACTTTCCCAGTTCCCTGCTCCGAAGCATACCTCAACGCAGATCCACAGAATCTCCGTGGCACGCCTGCCATGCATCTCAGTCTGTCGGCACTGAACAAGTAGTTGTTGCTGGACCCAGACGGGCTCCTAGGCAGTGGGCTCAAGTGCTGCAGGTGGCAATACTCCTTAGGAACCTAGGGCAGAAGCAATACTTCAGAATTGAATGTGTGTAAATAGTTGCTTTGAGTTGCAATTGCTATTTTCTTCTTAGCCCCAGCTCAGATCAAATTTTATATATCTGTATGATCAACAAGCACACATAATTTTATCAGTGCAAATAAATGTAGAGCATCAATTATGAAATCCTTAAATCACTTGAAGAGTCCCACAGATTGTGCCGCACCTGCGCATGGCTCCTTTGACACTGACTTCACTGGTTGGGACTGCACCTGCACATTTGCACATGACGTGGAGCGTTACGGGCAGCGTGCAACCCATCACCTGGGCTGTAGTCACTTGTAGTTTCCAAAGATACATCTGCATTCGAATTTCTAGGTTTTTGAGGTAAGCATTTGTTTTTTGATTGGTTGTTTCAGAAAATCACATCATGCCTAGAATCTGAAAATAAATTGAGAACCAACTGGTTTGCATTTTCCACATTTCTTTTGTTCTGCTCTTTTAAAATTGTTAATTCTAAGAATTTCAAAATGCATCCACTGAAAAAAATGGACATTAAAATATTCTGAAATCTAACTTGGTCCCCGGTATTTCCTCATTGAAAAGATCAGCACCTGTTCAGAGATAAGGGCAGTCCTCCTTTATACCTCCTGCGGTCTGTGGTTTATAGCTGAAATAGGAGGATTTACTTTTCTTTCAGCTCATGACTTCAAAAATAGGATCACTAAACCCTATTTGTGAACAGACTCTGTATGCACGCGCGTGTGTGTGTGTGTGTGTACACGCACATGTTAAAGAACACATTTGTTACATTTAACTTTCAGAGGAATTTATTTTACTTGGAATTTTTGAAAGAGAAATTAGGTTGCAGGACACATTGTGTTTGTAACAGTTTCCTAACTTCATTGGGCATTTGTTTAAATGGTTTTTCTTGAAGCATCTTGAAAGGAATTGACCAAGAAAACAAAATAGGTCTTCTGAAAAGACTGCCCAGCAGTCTCTTCCTCACAGGGTAATTTCCGGACACCCCTGTGCTAGTGGTTCCTCATGTTTTGGGGAAGGCGCAAGCAGTTCAGAATCTAGTTAAAGCAATAGCCTCTTCCCAGAAAACACAGACATATCTTAGGGGCTTACAATGCTTCCAAATCTAAAGCCAACTACAGATTTAGAGTCTCATCCCCTGATAGTTTTTCCTGGTGAGTCAGGTATTCATGAGAACTTCAGGGCACGGAGATCTTTTCTTGCAGACTCTGAGAAGGAGGATTGAGATGTGGCCTTCAGTCTACTCATTAGCTTGCAGGGTTCCATCCCTTGTTGGCCTCAGTACCATTGAGAATACTGCTCACTACTGAGGGTACTCTCCTGCCCAAGACTGGCTGGCACTCCAGGAACTTTTCCCAGGTTAAGAAGTAAAGATCTTGGGCTGGAGGGTTAGCTCAGTGGTTCTGGCGCCTGCCTCACAAGCGCAAGGACCTGAGTTCGATCCCTGGTGACCACATATAATGCTGGGCGTGGAGACATGCCCACCAACAATCAACACCTCATACCTCAATGCCAGACGTGGTGGCTCATGCCTGTAATCCCAGCACTCGGGAGGCACAGACAGGAGGATTGCTGAGTTCGCGGCGGCTTGCCTGGGCACCATAGTGAGCTGAGGGCCAGCCTGAACTACAAAGCAAGACCCTGTCTCAAAAGCAAAAAAAAAAAAAAAAAAAAAAAAAAGAAGTAAAGATCTTTGGTGCACTGAAGGTCTTCAAGAATGTAGATCTCTGCTTAGAAAAAGTGCTCAGGGACTTGAGGTCAAGAGAGACTTGGTCCAGGAATTTAGCTTAGTGGCACCATGGTCTCCTTGCAATCACAAGGTCCTGAGTTCGATCCCCAGTATTGCAAACAAACAAAAAGATACTCTAATCTTTGCTACTTAAAATTTGTGTTTTTTTTTCTTTAGTCTGAGACCTTCTTCACCCCTGTTTGCTTTTCATGCTATGGAACCCTAAAGTTATAACCACTGGAATAGATCCTAAATACCAGGCAAAGAAATCTAACTGAATGAAGTGCCAGATGAGAATATATTAATACTTTTTGTTTGTTTTTTGTACCAGGGATTAAATTTGGGATCTTGCGTTTGTGAGACGGGTGCCAGAACCACTGAGCTAAATCTACAGCCTGAATAAGAATGTGATTAAAAAAGGAACTTTCTAACATTTGTACATTATACCTCTGTGTGTGTATATATATATATATTTTTTTTTTTGAGACAGTATCTCACTTTGTAGTTCAGGCTGGCCCTGAGCTCACTGTGTAGCCCAGGCAAGCCTTGAACTCAGCAATCCTCCTATCTCTGCCTTCAGAGTGCTAGGATGACAGGCATGAGGCACCACGCCTGGCACTGTGGTATGTGGTATTGATTGCTGGTGGACATGAGTCACCAAGCCCAGCATTGTATGCGGTTACCAGGATCGAACTCAGGACCTTGCGCTTGCGAGGCAGGCAGCAGAACCACTGAGCTTTACATGTCTACTTTTATACAGTTTCAAACTTTAATAAAATAATGTACTCCAAAAAGTTGTTAATGAGAAGCAGAATAATTTAAGTGGGAGAATTGTATTCCTGCTGGGTCTGAAAGTCTGCAGAAGTGAATGAAGCAATCAAAGTGCCTATTCAATCTCATTCATCAACAGCAGTGAGTCTTAAGTGCCTCCTGTTGGCTCCTAGAGCCTTTGATAATTTAATGAGGTTATAGTTCTTTTCTCTAGGGCAATGTACATGAAAATGAACCTCTTGGTGTTGTACACGATTTCAAGAGTTCATAGATCCACATAAAGTACCCAAGACCTGCCAAGCCAGAGGAATGATAACATTTAGTGACCTTAGGTTAGTTTTCTAACCCATTTTGCACTCTCCCCTGGAAATACCTTTCAGTATGTCACTGTTGCTCAGTTATTTGGATATTTCTTATCAAAATAGTATTTTAATATTTTATGTGTAACTCGGTATTTGAGAAGCCACTCAAAGAACTTTCTAACATATAAATGCAAAGTCAAATTACTTTGAGTAAAATTCAGCTAGTACTTATTGAAAGCCTACTAGATGCCAGATAATACCCCAAATTCCCTTTACTTAGATTGTTAGATTTGCTACAATACTTGAGAATATTTTAGAAGCAGCTATGAATAGGAACTGTTTTTCATGATGGCTGTCCTGCCATGAATTCTGCCAGAAAACTGAAGAGACTTTCAGATCTCCGGAGTTATATACTGACATCCTTTTAAATTTTTTTTAAATTTTTACTTATCTATCTATCTATCTATCTATCTATCTATCTATCTATCTATCTATCCATCTATCTATCTATCTATCTATTTATTTTGAGACAGGGTCTCGCTTTGTAGTTCAGGCTGGCCCTGAGCTCACTATGTAGTCCAGGCAAGCCTCAAACTCAGCAATCCTCCTGCCTCTGCCTCCCGAGTGCTGGGATTACAGGCGTGAGCCACCACGCCCAGCTCCTTTTTTTTATTTTTTATTTTATTTTGTTCTGAGGATCAAACTCAGGGGTACTGTACCACTGAGATACATCATATCTCCCTCCTTGAGCCAGGACCTGTTTCTCTCTCTCTCTCTCTCTCTCTCTCTCTCTCTCTCTCTCATCTATCTATCTATCTATCTATCTCAAGGATATTTATTTCTTGCCAAGGACACAATTGCCTGAATTAGGCCCCAAGTTGTGTTCTATTCACTATACCTGTGTCCCAAACCCACCCCCTTACTGTCCTTGACTATCCCTTCCATCCTTATGAACCAACTTTAGGAATATAGATGAACCTCAGCAATATGATGATCAGACAACATCCAAAGGTTAGACAACATTGATTTACAGAAAACTTTTAGTCCACAAACTCAGTTCTTACATATGTAAATAAATGAAAAATAGGTGGTCTCCCATAATGTGACACTTTTCTGCCAAAGAACTCAATATCTGGAAACTCACCTGGCCCAGCTGCATCACTGAAGCAGGTGGGTAGCAGAGACCCTTCTTCAGAGCAGATCTGGAAGCCTGGGGGTGGAGGGCTGCGGAGCTTGCCCTAGTTCATCCTGTCATTGGCCATCATTGTTAACTACACAGTCCTGCTGATAGGACAACAGAAAATGAAGCACACTGCCAAATCCTGGTAAACTAATTCCCGCCTTTCCTCTTTCTTTCCTAGGAAAGAGCAAAGGATTTAGGTACACTTTAAATGGCAAAGTTAGACAGGAACTCAGCAAGTGACCCACCAGGATAAGTGTGTCTCTTACTCTTTTCAGAAGACTGATTACTTTTGCATGAAATATTTAAGTTACTATCTAGTTTATGCCTAGCAAGTTTTTAAATTATTTGTTTTCAAACCCTAAATTTGATCTCTGTGTGATAACCAAATTATCGCAGCCATCCCAGAGGTGGAGAAAGGTTTAGTGCAGGCCATTTCCTTTAGAAAGACTAGTGTAGGTTATGTGGGTGTCTTGTGTTTCTTAAGAATTTAATAGAGGGCCGGAGATTTAACTCAGTGGTTCCAGCACCTGCCTCACAAGTGCAAGGTCCTGAGTTTGATCTGGTAACCACATACAGTGCTGGGTGTAGTGACTCACACCCACCAGCAATCAATACCACATACCACAGTGCCAGGCGTGGTGGCTCATGCCTGTAATCCCAGCACTGGGGAGGCAGAGAGGAGGATTGCTGAGTTCGAGGCTTGCCTGGGCTACATAGTGAGCTCAGGGCCAGCCTGAACTACAAAACGAGACCTGTCTCAAAAAAAAAGTAATAGGAATAGAACCTGTACCTTCAACATAAGACCAGGTGTTTTCCCTTGTTGGATGCATAATAAGATCTTAAATGTGTATAATATTAAGTAGTTTTTAATAATTTTGAGCCAATTTACCATGTATCTGCACATGTTCAGTACTTTAGGAACAACAGAGAGGAAAAGAAGAGAATTGTATTTGGCTATTTAACTTACCTTGAATTATCATGGAATGTAATGCCAAGTTTCCATGACAATTTGGAAGTCTTAGGTTAAAAAAAAAAATCTGAGTGTCGACTGTGCAAAGGATAGAGGAGCCCACTAATTTATTTTTCAAAGCAATTCTTACAACAAGGTGGTTTGCAGTTGGGCAGACTTCTCTGTGGTGATTTTGGTATGCCAAAATGCTACTTTTTCTTCCTGTGGGACAGTTTCTTGATAGCACTGCAAATGTGTTGAGAATATTTATTTCACCCAGATGGACATGCTGAACATTGCCCTTGATCTCCCTTTTCTATCGTTAATTGCATGAGTTTTACTCTTCAGAAATTGCAGTCAAGGACTTCTGAAGAAGGTCCTAGTCTTTGATGGTACCTGAAGAGTGTTAGTGTTTTTGCTTTTATTTTCTTAATTGAAAAAAATTGTATTTATGTGAATTTTCAGAATGCTAATGAAAACCTAAGAAAATAAAGTACAACTGTTTTTAATGCGAGAGCTTTACAGCTCTCAATTATTTAGGATATAAGCATCCTTTTTCCTGAAATATTTTAACTGAGACAAAATGAATTTATTGGCTGAATCACCTGGATAGTGCTCCAAAAGTCTTCAAGTCACTTCTCTTATGTAGCTAATACCAGGGACCACTTTCCATCCCCTTCAGCTTATTTCTAGATCCAACAGGTCTGTACCAACTATCTTTCTTGTTGGCAGGGTTATAAAGGACTCAGACCTGGATCCTCTGCAAGGGATCTTAGCATATATGTCAAGTTAGTATCCAGCTGCACTTGGCCTCTAATTTGAGGTGATTATCAGGACCCCAAAAGACTGGTCTGTGTTTCCAGGGCTTCTAATGAGAGAGCAGGCTTCTCTCACCACTGCAAGCACTAGACCTCCCCACCTGTGTCGGTAGCAGTAGTCCCTGGGGGTAACCTTAGGAGAGCTCTCCATCATATGTGCACTGGATGACCTCTGCCTCTAGTTCCTCCAGAGGTCAGGAGGGCAGCATGCCAGCACTGAGATGCAGGGCCAACACTCCTGCTGCCCTGTGGCTTCTTGGCGAGCTCTTGTGTTGGATCTGTGACAGTTTCCAGATCTGGACCTCAAACACTGGTCCAGCTGGAGACACACACAACTCAAGCCTATCCCTCTAGGCTGCCACCTGTCCCAGACAGGCCAATGGTACCTACACCTCTCCTGAAAAGCATCTGAAAGTCTCTTCTGGTTTTACCCACAGGAAGCTAGTAGAATGTTCAGCGGGGACCTCTGGACCTGCCCTAGAAAGAGGAACCTCAGACCTGCATTTCTAGGTAAGACCAGGCAGCAGCAAACCAGACCCTGGGGCCAGGGTGGAGACCAAGCAGAGAGTCCCTCCTGGCCTCTTCAAGGGACTCTACAGGTGCCACTGGAACTGGGTAAAGACTGGAGCACAACAGAGGGTTAGGTTGGGAGCTCCCAGGACAGTGGTTATCAGTGAAGAGTAGGTCATCAGCATTCAGTGACAGGACAGCAGAGCTTAGCTCCGCCTACCGTTGGCCAGCACACATCCTGTGTTCCAGAGCTCAGACTGTATCACAAGCCATGAGACAGGTGCCAGGCAGGGCTTCGGGTGATTTAGTGCAGCATTAAATTCAAGCATTGGTGCTAATGTGAATGAGACCCAGCAGAAAAGCAAAACTTCAACATGTCCTCTTTAAAATCTAAATCAATTTCATGACACACAAGCATGGTCTGATTTAGCCATCCCTGAGATGATGCCATTATTTGACTGTAATACCCTTCCTCAATCCAAGCAGCTATCCTCATGCCAAGAACAGTTTGCGAAGCACATGTGTTGAGATGGAGCGTGCCAGCAAGCTGGGTCCTAACCCCTTAGCAAGATGTTGGTGGTGGTATAATGCTGTGCAGGGGTTACACAGGTACACACAGCCTCTCGATTGTGGGTGGTTGTTAGGATGGAAAAGATGGGAAAACATATAGGAGAAGGTTGGAGGGGAGGAAGGAAGGAACCCTAACCCTAACCCAAACCCTAACCCAAAGCTGAACCCTAACCCAACCATAACCATATTTAGAGGCAAAAACAGTACTGAGTGGGAAACTGCAAGTTTTTTTCTGTTAAGAGGACAAAGTTCCTGTTTAGGAGATTGATTTGAGTAAAAGAAGAGACTTTTCTGTCAATCACAGGATGCACTGTCTCTGTGAAATAGCTGTCTCTCTATATAGATAAAAGTACATGATCTTTTTTTTTTTTTTGAGACAGGGTCTCGCGTTGTAGTTCAGGCTGGCCCTGAGCTCACTATGGTGCCCAGGCAAGCCACTGCGAACTCAGCAATCCTCCTGTCTCTGCCTCCCGAGTGCTGGGATTACAGGCGTGAGCCACCACGTCCAGCATTGTGGTATGCGGTGTTGATTGTTGGTGGGCGTGTCTCCACGCCCAGCATTATATGTGGTTACCGGGAATCGAACTCAGGACCTTGCGCTTGCAAGGCAGGCGCCGGAGCCACTGAGCTAACCCTCCGGCCCAAAGTGCATGATCTTTAATTCATTACAGTAGGCCTTATAATTATCATACATTTAAACATTTTGCTGTATCTGAAAATTTCACACAGCAGATCAAGAAATTCTGGGAAGATAATTCAAAATGCAGTGCAGTTAATTTGTTGTGGACTTAGCACAATTTCAGACAGAAAATGTACATAGTATAAATTACCAACCAGAGCATTGATTTATTTGTAAGAACCCTGAGATATCTTTTTAACACAACATCAATTCACAGAGCTCACTCCAGCTTTAGGGGGACATAGGCTGATCCTTGTTTTCTTTTTGTTTTTACTTTTTTAAGAGTTGAGAATTGAACCCAGAAACTCACACAGGCTACGAAAGCACTGTATCCTGAGCCACCCTGCGTCCTTGCATTTTAATCCACTGATTCAAGCACCTGGGATTGAGGAGGCCACTGTGGCTGAGTGGCCTGCCATTGGTCCCAACACAAACATTTCCAGCAGGAAAGTGTGACAGCCGCAGCCTGTCCTCTGCTGGACCACCCTCAGATCCCCTCTGCTCGAGCAGGATTGCCCAGAACAATGTGACTCAACATTTTCAGGGCCTTGAATGTCCTTTTTAGGATTGGGGTTCTGAAACTCCCTCTCCTCCAACAGGAATCTGTGCAGAAAGGCAGTAAAAGAAAGAGCAAAAAGCCTCTCTCCTGGTGTCTCTTGGCCTGATGCCAAGGAAGAAGGTAAAGCCTGGCTCTGTTCAGAATTGTGGATGAGACGCATTGCTCCCAACTTTCTGTGGGACTTTGCTGGAGCTCGTTCAACACTGAGCTCACAGACAGGAGTGAAACAAAGCGTGTTTTATTTGGATTGCTTTGAGCAAAAATAGAATAAAAGGACTCATTTTTTCCAGTGGTTTTTAAATTTTTTATTTTTTTGATCAATAGTACAGATCCAAAGTAAGTATTTATTCACTGGCCCAATTTCCCAATCTTTTAATTTGGACTTGTGAATGCCAGTTTCCGTGATTTAGAGAATTTTCCACACATGGTTGAATCAGATTTCCAGCACAGACCCTTAGGTGTACATCTCTTAAATGTAAGTGTATTTTTTAACTTTTGTTGGGAAGCCAGGTCTGTGGGACTGATGAGCAAATAATATAAATAGAGATTGTACTCTCCTTGGGAAGAGGCTGGTAGGGATTTGTTTGTTTGAGTTCATCTCAACTATCTAGAAGGAAAAAATTCAGACTGGCGATGTAACTTAATGGTTGAACACTTGACCAGTATTGGTAGAGCCCTCAGTTTGGCCTCCAGCATCACAAAATAAATGAGAGATAAAAGGGGAAGGAGATTCTTGTCCTCTTCACTACTTAGAATTGGGAAGGTGAGAAGGAAGGTGAGAAGGAAGATCTTTAGATGTATATATTAACAAATGCCTTTATAGCCAGCAATGTATTTTGTCTGTGCAGGAAAATTGTTCATCTCTTTTATCCACTACTGCTTAAAATGTTATTGTGCCATATAGAAAGAAATAGTTTTCTTTTTGGTACTGAGGATTGAACTCAGAACCTTGCACTTGCAAGGCAGGTACCAGAACCTGCTGAGCTAAATCTCTAGCTCTGAAAGGAATACTTTTTTTTTTTTTTCTGAGACAGGGTCTCATTTTGTAGTTCAGGCTGGCCCTGAGCTTACTATGTAGCCCAGGCAAGCCTCCAACTCAGCAATCCTCCTGCCTCTGCCTCCCAAGTGCTGGGATGACAGGCATGGGCCACCACACCCAGTACTGTGGTATGTGGTACTGACTGCTGGTGGGCGTGAGTCACCACACCCAGCATTGTTGTATGTGGTTTGGGGATTGAACCAGCGACCTGTGCTTGCTAGGCAGGCGCCACAACCACTGAACTAAATCTACTGCTCTGAAAGAAATGCTTTTGAGCCAAGTGGCTCTCCTGTGGCTGAAGACTGGGCAGCATACCCTGTCTGTTATGAGATTCAGTGGAGGCAGGGAGCACCCTGATGTCATGGTGTTCTTTTGAAAACAAAACAAAACAAAAATGTATGTCTTGTATAACAAACAGTCATAGGGCTGGGGACTTAGCTTTGTGGCACTGCTGTCCATCTTGGAAGCAAAAGGTCATGAGTTCAATACCTGGTAGCACACAGACAAAAACATCATAGCTGAAGGTAACCTTAAGCAAATGTAAAAACTCAGGGATACTATTCTCCATTTTAAAAGAGTATTAGCTTTAGTTTTTATTTACCAATTATTTTTTCTGGATTTTTTTCAATTAAATAAGTCACTTTTGTATTGCTGTGAGGTATGTATATTAATTTCAAGGCTCTCAAAACTTTACAGGAACATTAAGATTTGATGTCAGTGACACTCATTAGAATGCTCCATTATCTAGTGAATTCAGTGCCCATCTGTCTTACATATGTGTCCAGTGGTGGCATGGCCAAGTATTAGACATATACATGCTTATTAAACACACATATAAGCAGTTATGCATTGAGACCCAGGATGAATCGTGAAGGCCGTATCTAACTCGGATTAAAATCTTCCTGAAGGAAAACCTGATGTCTTCCCAGAAAAGTGCGCCTATATTGGTATGCTCTTAAGAGTAGATTTAAATAAACAGTTCTTCCAGCTCAGCAAATATCATTTTGTTTCTGTCTGCTCACCACCCTTTCATTCGCAATAAACCTGACAAAAAACTTCCAGAATGAAAATAGGAATGTTCGTATTTGAAGGAAATGTTGGCAGGCAGCCACCGACATGAAGTACGCAGGCTAATTTTGCTCTTGTTTTTCTGCCAGTAACTCCTTGGCCTCCACATACTCTGCACAGGCAGGGCCTGAAGATGGATTCTGATCTCGCTGAAAACTCAGTGCAGAAGGCGATGAATCATGGTGAAGTGAACTTCCTCTGCTCTGGAGTGGGGCTGTTTCTCCCCAGGGCCTGTCTCAGCTCTGGTGATCGGGGCTATAAACTCTCTTCAACTTGCCTGTCACCCACAGAAACTCCTTCTTGTACCAACTTAGTGAAGTCCATTTAAATCTAGTTTACTTGTCCTTTCTCCAGAAAAACAAATGATTCTTCACCAAAGAAGGGAGAGAAAAAGAGTGAAGAAAGGAGAGAAAGAAGGAAAAGGAAAGTAAGAAAAAAGAAAAGGAGGGAAGGAAGAGGAAGAAGGTACATGTCTTTGCTAGTTTTAAAGTGGATTTGATCTTTCATTTGTTTTGTTTTGTTTTGTTTTGTTTTGTTTTGTTTTGTTTTGTTTTGTTTTTTGAGACAGGGTCTTGGTATGTAGTTCAGGCTGGCCTTGAACTCACCATAACCCAAACTTGCCTCAAACTCATGTTACTCCTCTTGCCTCAGTGTCCTGAGTGTTGAAAAGTGGGTTTGATTTTTAAATTCAGATTATATATCACAGTTTAAACACATGTTCTGCACCAGGTATCCCCACCTTGACTATTTGCAGAATGAAAAGTTTGTATAGCTGGCTCAAGGAACTGTCCAGGGGATAACTTGGGGAGCGAGCAAAGACTCCCCAGTGCTCAGGGAGCAGGGAAGGGAGAAGGTGACACACGGGAACGCAGCTGTCTGGTCCTTGTCCCCACAGATATACGGGAAGCACCTGACAGCCCTGGAGACAGCAGAGGGCCCCATGTGTTTCTCCTCCTGAAGCTCAGGACACATGGGGCTTGAGCGTGGACAGGGAATCAGGCTGCAGTCTGAGCCTGTGTCTGAGTCTGTTGCTGTCATGGCCAGGTTGTCTCACTGCAGTGCTGATATTTCTTTCTTTTCAAATGTAGTACTTCTCAGGAACATAACCAACCTGGAGGATGAACACGTACATTTCCATACACTGACACACATGCGGACAAGACAAGATCATCTAAGGGGTACCATTGCCTCCTCCTCTCAGTGGAGATTGTCCTTTCCTCTTAACTTCTGGCTTGACTCTTGTCACTGAAGCCATCTCATGTCTGGGTTCTTTCTCTTATAACATACATATGAGATTCCTCTATGTTTGGTACATCAGAATTTTCCTTCTTTCCATGGCTGCATAGTATTCCGTGGTGTGCCGAGACCGCGATATACATGTCCTTCCTCTTGAGGATCCTATAGGCTGTCTGCAGTCTGGAGCTGTGATGAACATTGCTGCAGTGGATTTCCAGGTATTTCACAGGAGATCTGGAAATAAATTCTAATAGGAATGTACACCAAAGCATCCTCTATGGATGGTGATTTGGTGAGAATTGTCAGAATTAGAAAAACCCATTTCTCTATGGGACTTTATTCCATAGATCTTCTCAAACATGTAGAAGGCCTCATGCAACAGACTCTTCATTATAGCACTTATCTGTCAAAGCCAAATTCTGGAAACACCCTAAATACTCACTGATAAATGTTTATCCCTCTGTAGTCTAGAAGGCCATCTGGCCATAAACAGGACTGTGGAAGCTGGGCATGGAGGCATGTGCCTGCAACCCAGCCCTTGTGAAGAGCTTTAGGCAGGAGAGTCACGACTTAGATTCCAGTCTAAGTGACTTAGGGACTGAGTGAGACCTTGTCTCAAAAGAGAAAAAAGGTCTGGAGATTTAGCTCAGTGTGAAGGTCCTGGGCTCAATCCCCAGTACTAAGGGGAAATGAGGAATGAATAGGTCAGTGTTGGTATAGTGTGACCCACACACTGTAAATGAGACGAACAAGACACAGGACAGTGCACAGTTTCTATCACGTACTGTGTGTGAAAGGGGGAATATATTTGCTGTATTTCCACAGGTTTATCTATGGGAATATAGTCAAAAATAAATCATTTATGGGACACAGAGTGGGAAGAAGAATTTTTAACATATAATTATTCCTTTGTGATCACTGAATTTTAAGCTACATGAATGCATTACCTACCAAAACATCAATTTACTGAGCAGACTAAATACCACCGAATTGTACACACTAAAAGGTTACATGTTCGAGGATGTGAATGAGATCTCAACAAAGAACTTGAAGAAGTTTAGGCTGAGGACAGCAGAGTCCGCTTGGGCATATTCATCTTGTCAAGTCACAGGAATGATGCCGGACTACAGGGGAAAAGAATGTGCATGTTCTCAGAGAACCCTGCTGCCCTGAACGCTCCCGAACTGCCTGCTTTGTCATCGTTCATTCCTTCATTCTGGTTGCCTTCTAAAGGGGGCTGCAGGAGACCTCTGATTGCCAGGCCCCTCCCCAGCAAGCACACTGCCAGACAGGAAGATGCTGGCCGCACTGTCAGAGGAGACCACAGGGGAAAGATGGAGAGCCAGTGGCCGTTGGCTGACTCTTCAATGGTCACTTCAGGCTTTAGGAGCTCCTCAGTTTCTGCATGCGGATGTAGGGTTCAGGGACTGAGGTTGAGGTTGCTTCGGCACATTCCAGTGGAGGCAGCTCCTGTAATTGAGGACACAAGCATCTACCTGCATCCGTGCTGCCATCCCTGCTGGAGGGTGTCCCCTGATGGGCCAGACCACGCGTCTCATATGGTGACTTCTTCACAGCACACACTCTATTCAGAGTCCTAGGACTCCAACTCCATGCCTAGGATCAAACACCGATCCAAACCCGTGAAGTCAATCTTTGCTACAACTCGCAAGGAATAAGCTTTCTGTGATGGATCCCAATCCTCCAGCAACTATCTATGTAACCAAGAGAGTGAATTCTAATAAAATGTTCTAAAATTCTGTAAAATGAAGGGACCCCATTTTACAAGAAGTCAAAAAAGGCTCCGACATGCGTAAGGCACACAGAGCTAAGGCCAGACTGGGTTAGAGCAAGGATGCTTCTTTACCTGTGCCTTGACTAATGGTAACCCTACCTCTGTTCCGGAGCTGGGAGCCTCCGTGTGCACAAGCACAGCCCCGAAGGCCCGTTTCTCAGGAAGGGGGCTGGCCCAGCCTACCCCTGGAGGCAGATATTCCTGACCGTTATGGTTCCTTGGAAGGAAGCCAGGAATAAACCTGTGGTTTAAATTCCTTAATGTTCAAGCACATTCCTTAATGTTCCAGTATATATTGTTGGCTTGAGTACTAAAGTTTAGAGCTGAGCGAAATATTTTGTGGCTTTTCAAAGAAACTGGCTGGTGCCAGGGGATTTTCTTGTCCTTCCCTCCATCCCCAACACCTTTGAAAAAACCAAGGAGAAAGCTGAATAACATAAAATTAATTTGTATAGTACTGGAGATTGAACCCAGGGTCTTCACACTGAGATATAGCCCATCCCTTCTTTTTTTTTTAATTTTTTTTTTCTTTTGGAGACAGGGTCTCGCTTCGTAGTTCAAGCTGACCCTGAGCTCACTGTGTAGCACAGGCAAGCCACTATGAACTCAGCAATCTTCCTGTCTCTGCCTCCTGAGTGCTGGGATTACAGGCGTGAGCACCATGCCTGGCACTGTGGTATGTGGTATTGATTGCTGGTGGGCGTGAGTCTCCACGCCCAGCATTGTATGTGGTTACCAGGATCGAACTCAGGACCTTGCGCTTGTGAGGCAGGCGCCGGAACCACTGAGCTAAATCTCCGGCCCCTGGCTTTTTAAAAAAATTTTGAGATAGGTTCTCGAGATAGGTAAAATTAATCATTTTAAAATGAACAACTGAATGAATGTTATATTTAGTAAATAGCACAATCACAGTATTGTGCAACCATCACCTCTATCTAATTCTGAAGCATTTTTATCACTCCAAAGGAGATGGCATGTTCATTAAACAGTCACTTCATCTCTCCTCAGACCCTAGAGCCTCCAATCTTCATTCTGAATCAATGGACTTGCCTATTATGGACATTTTATATGTATTTCCATTATGTGGCATATGTCATTGGATACCTGGATTCTTTCAATTAACATGTTTTTAAGAGTCATCAACATTAGCATGTATTGGTGCACACTTTTTTGGGGGTTCTGGGATTGAACCCAGGAGATCATGTGTCCCAGGCAAGCTGTCTACCATTGAGCTGCCTTTTGAGACAGGGTCTCATTAAGTTGCCATGACTGGCCTTGAACTTGGGATCCCCCTGCCTCAGTCTCCTGAGTATGTGGGAATTACATTTCAACACTACTATCTTGGTTCAGTGTGTCATTTTAAAATTGATGAATAATATTTTTTTTTTGAGACAGGGTCTTGCTTTGTAGTTCAGGCTGGCCCTCAGCTCACTATGTAGCCCAGGCAAGCCTGAAACTCAGCAATCCTCCTGCCTCTGCCTCCTGAGTGCTGAGATTACAGCCACCACGCCCAGCACTGTGGTATGTGGTATTGATTGCTGGTGGACGTGAGTTACCACACCCAGATTGTATGTGGTTACTGGGATTGAACTCAGGACCTTGTGCTTGCGAGGCAGGCACTGAAACCACTGAGCTAAATCTCTGGCCCATGATGAATAATATTCTTATAGATGCATATAACACAATTTGTTTATCCATTCACCCACTGATAGATATTAGGACTGTTTCTACCTCTCAGATATTGTGATTAGTGCTGCAGTGTTCTGATGTGTATGTGTCATTTTGTTTTTTAGTACATGTTTTTGATAATTTGGGGCATATACCTAGGAGCACTAGTAATATGTGTTAACTTCTGAGTATGACACTACTTCACATTCCCAACAGCAACGCATGAGGAATCCAGCTTCTCCACGTCCCTACCAGTATGTATTATTTTCCATTTTGATATAATAGCTTTTGTAGTATTATAATATACTACTTTGTAGTATTATAATATCCTGTGAAGTAGTATCCCCTTGTGGTCTTTATTTGTTTTTCTCTAATGACAAGTGATGTGGGGCCTCTTTTCATGTACTCATCAGCCATTTATATATGTTTTCTTGAGAAATATTTATTTAGCTCCTTTGTTTTAGTTTTAGTTTAGTTTAGTTTTGTTTTGTTTTTGAGACAGGGACTTGCTTTGTAGTTCAGGCTGGCTCTGAGCTCACTATGTAGCCCAGGCAAGCCACAAACTCAGCAATCCTCCTGCCTCTGCCTCCCAAGTACTGGGATTACAGGCGTGAGCCACCAAGCCTGGCATTGTGGTGTGTGGTACTGATTGCCAGTGGGCATGAGTCACCACACCCGGTATTGTTGTATGTGGTCACTGGGGATCAAACTCAGGACCTTGTGGTTGCTAGGCAGCTGTCAGAACCACTGAGGTAAATCTCCAGTCCTAGCTCCTTTGTTTTTTAATTGGATGTTTTTGTCTTTTTTTCTGTTGAGTTATATTCTTTATATATTCTTGATTCTAGGCATATAATTTATAAATATAATTTATATATTTATAAATATAATATAAATATATAATTTATGAATATAATTTATAAATATGTCTCACTTTTCATTGTATCTTCCCTTCTCTTGTGTATTTTTTTTTTTGAGACAGGGTCTCGCTTTGTAGTTCAGGCTGGCTCTGGGCTCACTATGTAGTCCAGGCAAGCCTTGAACTCAGCAATCCTCCTGCCTCTGCCTCCCGAGTGCTGGGATTACAGGCGTGAGCCACCACGCCCGGCTCTCTTGTGTATTTTGATGAAATCTATCTTCTTTGCATGCTTTCTTTGTCATATTTAGGAATCCATTGCCCAAAAAAGGTCTTAAAGGCTTATTCCTAGATTTTTTTCTAGGAGTTTTGTGGAATGTGATTCTCAGCCCCATAGGTGTGGGCTACACTTAGTGATTTCTGTCTGAAGAGTACAGTATGAAAGGGCAAAGCAGGGGGAATAATTTTACAATGAAAAAACCTGACATAGTCAGGTATCAAGGTCAACATCAATGGTAAAATAGTGATGTCATATTTACAGTGAGACAGGAAAGAGGGCCCCCGTACTGCCCAAGATGTATTTCTATTTTTTTTTATCTGGCAGCTGTCCAAAATACCTCTCAGCCAGCCACAGCTACATAAGATGCTCCACAGTCACTCCAGGAAGCTTGCTTTGGCTGAAGAAGACTTTTGTTTGTTTGTTTGTGGTTTTAATTGATTTTATTGGTACATTGTATATACACATCATGATCACACTCAACATCAAGAATTTATACCCATATATAACACAACTTGCTTCTCATTTTTTCCTATTCCCCTGCCCACCCTACATCCTCTTGTCCTTTATATACATAAGCTTTGTTTCCTTTTTTAACCATCACATGTTTTCTTTCCTCTTATTTACCTCTACCCCCTTTCCCTTTGAATATTTTCCATTCAATATTTCTATCTTACATTCTACAACTGTCTAAATAGAGTGAGCTGAGCACGTACATTAAGAGCTAGAACATGAATGGCTCCTGATGCTTTTGGTGCTAAAGTAATGAGAAGGACCATTAATCCTAAAAACCTACAACTGCTAGCAATTAAAGTTTAGAGCTATCCACACTAAGGATCTGTCTTTTGCCCAGTGATGATTTTTATACAGATTGAGCAAAAGAACCCTTAACTAGTTGGTGACAAGAGACATCAATATCATGCCCAGCAGAGCTTTGGTGCTAGTCTAGGTATGATTTCCATCTTACATGAGCTGTGACCCACATGACCTGGTGACAACAATGATGTAACACTGATGTGAGAATGACACTGATGAGCTGAAATGTGTCTCCCAATTCCCAAAATGCTTATGCTGAAGTCATAACTCCTAGCACCTCAGAATGTCACTGTATTTGGTGACAAGTCTTTAAAGAAGTACAGTAATTAAGTTGAAACTAGGTGACTGGGTGGGCTCTAATCCAATATAAACAATGTTCTTATGAGAAGGGGGACAACCATGTGAAGACAGGGAGCAGACAGTATCAAGAAGTCAAGGAGAGAAATCTCAGAAGACACCAATCTTGGTACACCTCAATTTTGGACTTCTAGCCTCTGGGATTGTGAGAAACTAAAAAAGTACATTTTTATTGTCTGTGATATCTACTATGGCACCTCATTACTTTGCCTCTGAGATCTACCTCTCAAAAATCCATGGCACCATTCTTCTCATGAGAAAAACATTGGGGAAATCCCAACTGAAGACTGGTCTGCAGGGGAATGTGCTTGTCATTTGAGCTACTGGAGAGATTGAGACAGGAGGATTGCAAGCTCAAGGCCAGCCTAGGCCACAAAGTGAGACATTTCCACCTTAAAGAAAAGAAAAAGCCAAAATAAACCAACAAAACAAAAACCCTGTATTGGTCACTAAAGAGCAAGATAAAAAGAGAAAATTGGGTGATTCTAACATGGCTTATTAGAGAAGGAAGTACATTGGAGATACTTGAAGACCCATCAAAACAGGAGGCAGTATCATACCCAGAAATGGAAAACCAGTGATTTTTTTTTTTTAGCTCAAACCAAGTATCTGGGTTGTTGTAAAAAGGGAAGCCAGTGCTACTACAGGTCTACACCCCTCCTACACCCTTTACATGGAGATAGAATAGCTCTAACAGCCTGAGAGAAGGAGCCAGTGCTGCAGAAGTCATACTCCTGGGAGAGACTATCTACCTTCATCCTTCCCACCTGGTGGAAGAAGCCCAGCATGAAGTAGACTGTGGTTGGGTCCCCAGGGAAGCTGTGATGGGCAAGCTTCTCCCTCCATCACCCTCCCAAACACCAGCAGCATCCTACCCACCACAGTGATGACAAGGGGCAGCCCCTGCCCCTACAGAGAGAGACTGAATGCTGAGAACTGTGGGTGGTACCAAGTCCATGGGCAAGGAGCCATTGGTCACATCCCTGGAGATATGTGGGAGGGAGACTAAACAGAGTCTTGTCTAAGTGGGTGCTTTCCTGTTGTTTCCACAAACACCAGGAAGTTCTGAGCAAGAAATCCTAACCACCACCTACCTGCCCATGCAGAAAAGAAGACTCTCAGCTGAGCCCAGGGAATGTGCCAGTTTATTCTTTTTTTTTTTTTTTTTTTTTTTTTAGACAGGGTCTCACTTTGTAGTTCAGGCTGGCCCTGAGCTCACTATGTAGTCCAGGCAAGCCTCAAACTCAGCAATCCTTCTGCCTCTGCTTCCCAAATGCTGGGATTATAGGTGTGAACCACCACGCCCCGCACTGTGGTATGTGGTATTGATAGCTGGTGAGTTGAGTCACCACGCCCAGCATTGTATGTGGTTACTGGGATAGAACTCAGGGCCTTGCGCTTGTGAGGCAGGTGCTGGAACCACTGAGCTAAATCTCCGGCCCTCTGCCAGTTTATTCTTGAGTCAGGGGCAGTTTGAGATCTAAGCACAAAGGGATAGAGGGAAAACTTCTGGATATATTAGGCAGAAAACCCTAGAGAGAGAACACCAAGATGAACACGAGATCAGTAGCAAGGGGAGCAGGAGTGACATAGTGCCAGACGTTGATGAAAAACCTACAGCGCAGCAAATGATTCTCTGCATCCTCCTCTTTCCAAGTTGAGGTAGTTGCATGTTGGGACAGAAACAAAGGTTAACAGTTAACCATGCCCAAAGCACAGCTTGCCGCCAGGAGGTGGACACAAAGAAACTGGCAGCCCTCACTGTCAGGCATTGGGAAATTGGCTTGGCCTTTTGCAAGATTACTATGACTACACAAGGAAGAATGTTGTGTGGACACTGGCTATATGGTATAGTAGCAGCATGGGAATTTTTTTTTTTCGTTTTCTTGCTTATATGTCTAGTCTAGATTCTCTCCAATTTTTTTTTTTTTTTTGAGACAGGGTCTTGCTTTGTAGTTCAGGCTGGCTCTGAGCTCACTATGTAGCCCAGGCAAGCCTGGAACTCAGCAATCCTCCTGCCTCTGCCTCCCGAGTGCTGGGATTACAGGTGTGAGCCACCATGCCCGGCATTGTGGTATGTGGTATTGATGGCTGGTGGGCGTGAGTCTCCATGCCCAGCATTGTATGTGGTTACCGGGAATCAAACTCAGGACCTTACGCTTGTGAAGCAGGCGCCGGAACCACTGAGCTAACCCTCTGGCCCACCAATTTTTTCTTTTTCTGTTCAACTTCTGCTTCTATATAAATACTAGTTTTATCTTGTTAACTTTTAATTTTAAAAAATTTTAAAAATTTTAAAATTTTCAAGTTTTTCCTTTATTCTGTTTTCTGTTATTCTGTTCTCTGTTATTGTTTCTTTAGCCTTCTTTCCTCCCTATTCTCTTCACTCTTCCTTATTTTATCTATCCTCTTGTCTTCCCTTGCTTTTTCTCCACCTTTCATGTGACCTCTATAACAGGTACCTATATACATACAAAGGATAATAAGAACAATACTTTAACACGAATGGTACCATTCATGATTGTCAGGATAACCCTTAAGTTAATTGTGCTTATAGTTGATTTCTGCCAAAAACTAACCACAAATATATATATTCACAGATTCTGGCAACCTTGCTGCTTCCCTTAATCTCTAATTGTATTCCCTTCCCCTGGATCCCTCTTCTTGCCCCTACAAATATTTTTTTAAGACCACCTCAATGCTAACCTGTTACTCCAACTACAAAACACTTCCAACAGAGTCTGACTTTCTATCTTGTTTTTACCTATGAAATTTCTGATTTACCTCTATGAATTTTTTCTGACTTACCTCTCTATTTTTCTCCTTCTTCTTTCCTTCCCTTCCACTTCCAGATCACAGCCTAACTGCCAATAATAGTATAGTATAGACTGTCAAGGTTACTGATAAAAGGACAAAAATGCAAAAATAAGTTTTAATACTTATTATTGATGTATGGTCAGATCTGTTGGTATTGTTATAACCAGTAGAAACTCTCTCCTTACAAATACAAGGACTGGGTCCAACCCAATTAAATGAAATAGACTGAAGCAATAAACAATACCTCTTGACAGATTAAACCAAGATTGCTGAAAAACAGAACCTAATTAAAGAGATCTTCATACCAACAACAAATTCTCTTCATACAACTTGACCTTAACCCTCTACATGTGCACACACACACCCCCCCAAAGGAATATTAAAAAAAAATAAAATGCTCCAAAGATGTACTTTGGAGAAGAAATCAGATAGCTGAGCTGCATGTAATAATTAAAAGGGAAACTCAGTGAACTTAAAGATGACATAGAGGAACTAACAAATATGGTTATGAAAGAAACAAGTCAGGGTCCCTAAAGCAAATTGGGATAACAATTTTATTCTCAGAAAAATTAAACTTCAAGCTGAAACTTATCAGAAGAAGCAAGGAAGTTCACTACGTATTAATGAAAGGAGAAATTCAACAGGTAGAGATAACAGTAGTAAATATACATGCACCCAACTTCGTAAGGAAAACACTATTGGACATAAAAGATCAAGTAAATATCTGTGTTTCTCTATAATAAATCCCTTTGCAGAGTGCAGGAGTTGCAGACATGATACTGGCGAGAGTAAAGCAAGTGAGTAAGTAAACTTATCCTGGTGTTGGGGACGTTTTCTCATAGGATTTCAGTCTTGATGAACATGGTGGTACAGGAAATGGACTCCTGCCCTGATGGCCACTGTAGGCAGTAATATCGACATTATTTAAAGTGACAGGTATGAATTTTGCCTTCTGGTGTTTTTTTTGTTTTTTGTTTTTTGTTTTTTTTGCTTTTTTGGAGACAGGGTCTCACTTTGTAGTTCAGGCTGGCCCTGAGCTCACTATGGTGCCCAGGCAAGCCGCCGCGAACTCAGCAATCCTCCTGTCTCTGCCTCCCGAGTGCTGGGATCACAGGCGTGAGCCACCACGTCCGGCACTGTGATATGCGGTGTTGATTGTTGGTGGGCGTGTCTCCACGCCCAGCATTATATGTGGTTACCGGGGATCGAACTCAGGTCCTTGCGCTTGTGAGGCAGGCGCCCGGAACCACTGAGCTAACCCTCCGGCCCTTTCTGGTATTTTTGAGTGAGTAGCTGAGCTAGCCAGGGGAGTTTGATGATTAAGGGTAAACTAAGAGATTCTTGGTTAAGTTGAAGACTTACTTCATTTTGGAACCAAAAGCAAGTAATCTCTTGGACCTTGAGCCACATATTTCCCTTGAAAAGTATGCATTTTCCTGCAAAATTTTGTTGGGAGGGCTGTATTATTGAGAGGTGGAGTGAAATGAGTCTGAGATTTTGTTTAATGGAAAGAATACTGGAAATCTAAAGGCCTACAGTAGATTCAAATTCCAGATCTTGTTATAATTTTTTAAGATTGTGAAATTACAAAAATGCACATGAATCAAGTTTAACATACTGTATGATGGGTGGATGAAGCAGTTCATTGTACCATTTCTTTCTTTGGATTCTCAGGCATGGTTTGGCAATGCAAGAACTCTGTGACATTAACAAATTCAATAAAATAAATAATACAGACAAAAAATCAATAAATACCACCATAAGCATAGCAGGAAATCCAAATACCACACTCTCACAAATAGTTCAACTAAACAAAAAGTTAACAAAGAAATATCAGAGCTAACCATATGTTCAAATAAGTGGACTTACTAGATACCCACAGAGTGCTGGACCCTACTAACAGAATACGCATTCTTCTTAACAGAACAGGGCACTTCTCCCAAAATAGGCCACATAGTAAGTCATAAAATCTGATTAAATAAATACAAAAGATTCAAAACTGTCCCATATATACTATCAGATCATAGTTCACAGAAACCAGAAATCAATAACAAAAACACCCATACTCAGACATTATATAACACACATCTGAACATTCAGTGAGTCATGGAAGAAGTGAAGATACTGCTAAAATCAAACACTGACAGCAGTACAACATACCATAATCTGTGCGACACAACGAAAGCAGTCCAAAGGGGGAAGTTTACTGCTATGAATGCTCACATTAGAAAAACAGAGTGAACTCAAATAAACAACTCAGAATCCTAGAAAAACAATAATAGTTCAAACCCAAACCTACTACAAGGAAGGAAATTACAAAGGTCAAAAATTAGTGAAGTTGAAACTAAATATATGTACAAAAAAATCAACAAATTCCAGAAGAATGAGCTAGTTCTTCAAAAGGATAAACGAATAGTCACTTAGTCAACCTTATTGAAAGATGGATAGAAAATACTATCTTAGTGCAATTAGAAATGAAAAAGACAAAATTGCAAGGGACACTATAAAAATCCAATTATCAGTAAATACTATGAAAAATTGGAGTCTTGAAGGAATGGACAGATTCCTAAACACACATGTATTACCAAAACTGAACCAATAAAACATTAACAATCTGAACAATTCATTACTGGCAGTGGAAATGTGGCAGCAATATAAACATACTAATTAAGAAAAGCCCAGACCTAGTGGATTCACCACTGGATTTTATAAGAACTTCAGGGAAGACATAAGGCCAATACTGAAAAGGAGTACTTCCAGACTTATTCATACAAGTTACCATTAGCTGGATTTCTAAACCAGACAAGGACCCAACTAAAAAATAAAATTACACATCAATCTCTTTCAGGAAAATAGATGCAAAAGTCCTCAACAAGATACTGCAAATAGAATGTAATGAGACATCAAAGACATGATACATCATGGCCAAGTTGGCTTCATCCCAGAGATGCAAGGATGATTCAACTTATGCAGTCAATGAATGTAACATACAACATAAACAAAGACAGGACCAAAAGTCACATGATCTTCTCAATAGATGCAGAAAATGCTTTTGATAAAATCCAACATCCACTAATAATAAAAACTCACACTGCCAGGCATGATGGCTCATGCCTGTAATCCCAGCACTCAGGAGACAGAGGCAGGAGGATTGCTGAGTTTGAGGCTTGCCTGGGCTACATAGTGAGCTTAGGGCCACCCTGAACTACAAAGCAAGACCCTGTCTAAAAAAAAAAAAAAAAGACATTCTCTGAATAAACAGAACCAATATCATCAATATGGCCATACTTCTAAAACATATATATATATATATGCACACACACACACATATATGTATGTATGTATATATATAAGGCAGCCCAAACTGAAATATCAACAGCATACATTACAGAAGTAGAGGAAACACTCCTGAAATTCACAGGGAATCAGAAGAGACTCAGATTAGTGAAGCAACCCCGGGCAACACAAGCAAAGCAGGAGGCATCATAATTATGAATTTCAAGTTATATTACAAAACTACATGACAAAAACAGTATAGTACTGACACAAAAACAGACAGATTAGTGGAAGAAAATAGAGGATGCAGAAACAATCATCTGATCTTTAACAAAGGGGCCAAAATGTTGGAGAGAAGATGGCTTCTTCAATAAATGGTGCAAGGAAAACTAGCTATCCATGTGCAGAAGATTGATTAGATCTCACCATGTACTAAGATAAAACTAAAATGGATCAAAGATCTAAATATTAAAACAGAACTCAACTTGATGGAAGATAAAATAGGTAAAACTCTGAGTTAAAGAGATAATATTACAGTGATCCATGTATACCTATGTTTACTGCAGGACAATGCATAATAGCTAAATCTTGGAAGTGGCCTACATATCCACCAGCAGATAAATGGATAAAGAAAATGTGGTATTTCCCTGTAATGGAATAATATTGTGCAATAAAGAAGAAAAAGTGTGAGACGTGTAGGAAAATGGGTGCACCTTGAGACTAGAATGTTAAGTGAAATAAAATAGACACTCAAGTTTAACTCTTGTATGCATTCCCTTATACGAGAAACCCCAAAGGTTAATGAGAGGTAAAATAAAAGAGAAATAATAGAAATTGGGAAGTAAATCTCTTTCAAATGGGAAGGAGATCAAGAAAATGTGGTATTTATATATGATGGAAGATGCTCTGCCATGACGAATGATAAATTTGAGTCATTTATAGAAAAAGGGATGTACCATAACACCATAAAGTTTAGTGAAATAAATCACACACACAAGCTTAAATATCACATAACTTCTCTTATGTGAGAAGCATAAAGTATAAACAACTTTTTTAAAATATAAAAAATAGGATATAACTGGTACAAATTTCCCAATGTTATATGTGATTTTGAGATGTATATAAATTGTACCAATAAAGAATTCAATTTAAAAAAAAAAGAAAAAAAATAGGATACAGAAAGATGAGTCTTTTCCATATGGGAAGGGGAGCCACAAACAGAGCACGGAGGGAGGAAAAGGGAAGGGGAATAAAAAGAATTAAGATATGTTAAGTACCCGTACCAACCCCTAAAGACAAATATAAACACAATGAACTGCAAATATATAATAAAAAACAAATAAATGTTACAAAGTCTGAGATCTTGTCATAGCCAAAAGGAAACTTAAGAGGCATGAAGACTATCATGTGAGATCTTGGAACAGAAAAAGGATATTAACCAGAAACTAAAAAAGCTAAATAAAATGTGGGCTTCAGTTAATAATAACATGCCAATATTGGTTCAGCAATTATGACAAATATAGCACATTGATGTAATGTGTTTGTGTGTGCACTTGTGTCTGTGTTTGTGTGTGGTGTTGAGCATCGAACCCAGGGCTTTACCCATTCTAGGAGAATAGTCTATCCCTGACCTACTTCCCCAGCCCCATGGGAATTTTAGATGATGTAGTACTTTGAGGAAAAATATTGGTGGCCCGGGGATTTAGGTCAGTGGTTCAGGCATCTGCCTTGCAAGTACAAGGTCCCAAATTCGATCCTTGGTAAACACATACCGCAGTGCTGGGCATGGTGACTCATGCCCACCAGAAATCAGTACCACACACCACACCACAATGCTGGGTGTGGTGGCTCACAACTGTTATGCCAGCACTCAGGAGGTAGAGGAAGGAAGATTGCTGTGAGTTCTAGTCTTGCCTGGGCTACATAGTGAGCTCAGGGCCAGCCTGAACTACAAAGCAAGACTCTCGCAAAAAAAAAAAAAAAAATTGCAGTTTCTTAAAATGGTCAATATAAATTTACCACAATATGCAGCAATTCCACTTAGGTATTTACCAAAGAAACAAAAGCTTATGTCCAACCACAAAATGGAACGTGGATGTTCATAAATACATTATTCATATCTGTCAAAAATGGAACTAGTCCAAATGTATCATCAACTAATAACAGCTAAACAAAATGTGGTATATTCACACAATGGAATATTGTTCTTCAATAAAAAAGGATGCTGTTCAGATATATGCTACACCATGAGTGAGCCTTAAAACATTCTAAGTGAAAGCAGCCAAAAGAACACATATTTTTTATTTCTGTTAATATGAAATGCTGGGGAAAGCAATTTAGAGACAAAAACGTCAATGCTCAGGATTCAAAGTAAGAAAGTCAAAAATCATGGAGTGAATTTTTGGGGGTAGTGAGGGTATCCTCAAGTTGGATTGTGATGGTGGTTGTACGACTGTATATTTACTAAAAATCACTAACAGCAGGGCTGGAGATTTAGCTCAGTGGTTCCGGCACCTGCCTCGCAAGCGCGAGGCCCTGAGTTCCATCCTGGTAACCACATACAATGCTGGGCGTGGTGACTCACGCCCACCAGCAATCAGTACCACATACCACAGTGCCAGGCATGGTGGCTCATGCCTGTAATCCCAGCACTTGGGAGGCAGAGACAGGAGGATTGCTGAGTTCCAGGCTTGCCTGGGCTACATAGTGAGCTCAGGGCCAGCCTGAATTACAAAGCGAGACCCTGTCTCAAAATAAATAAATAAAATCACTGACAGCAAGCAAATTTTGTAGTATGAAATCAAAATGTATTACTACCACTGTGCATGCGTGTGTGTGTAAGAGAGACAGACAGAGAGGCATAGATGAAATGAGACAGACAATAATTTTGTAGGTTTGGGTAATGAGAATTCATTGTGCTATTTCTTTTACTAGTTTTGAAATTTTCCATAAGAAGTTTTAAGAAATTAATAACGTGTTCCTCTGTGCTTCCACCAAGCCCTGGAGCGCGTTGTTGGCAGTAGTCACAAACTTTGCTTCCCCAAAGTTAAATTATGGGTTTCCCACCAGCAGGGATGGTCTCCCATTATTTGCTGTTTTTGTATTTCCAGAGTCTGACTCAGGGGCTGGCAAATACAGGTTTAGTGGAATAAATTTTTGAAACAAATGGAAGAGGGAAAAAGAAACATCTGGTAGTATGAGACAGACTATTTCCCAAAGCTAACGCCAGTTTCTGAAAAGGAAATCCTTCAGACACAGTGTTAGATCACAGGAAAACACCTTACTCCGAAGTTTGTCTGCCTGTTGTTTCTGTGGGTTGGTTTGTTTGTCGTTTTGGTTTTGTAATATTCAGCTTTGGGAAAGGTGCTACCATTCCTACCAGCCTCTCTGGTGGTTCCTTTGTTCTAAATTTGTAATGAGAGTGTCAAGCCCCCTCCCTGGCCCTAAGGCTAACAGGACCCGTCCCGCTTCACTGGGGCCGCGTCCTCTCCCGTCGCGTCGTCAGCTCAGAAGCAACATTCGTTTCGATTTGTTCTGGTAAATCTCCCGTGTCTTTTAAACCACGGAATTTCCTTCCCAGTTGGCGCGGAAAGCTTCGAGGGCTCTCGCGGAGTCGCCTGACAGAGATGCGCGGGGGCCTCGGGGGACGGCGGCGGGCGGAGGCCCCGGCCTGGGAGGGCTGAGCAGCCCATCTCCGCTCCCCGACCCGCCGCGCCACCCTCCCCGGGACCGGAGGAGCCGAGCGCCCCGCGGGCTGCGCTCCAGCCAGTGACGCCAGGGGGCCCCTAACCCCCGGCTCCCGCACCGGCAGAGCCAGAGCCCGCTGGCGACCGCGGGACCGGCTGCTCCCGAGCCGGCGCCTCCTCCTCGGCCCCTGGAAACGCCGCGCCCGGTGGAGGGCGCGGGCCGGGCCGGGATGGCGCGGGTCCGCCCCTGTCCTTCCGCATCCGCTTCTCCCAGCGAGGGCGAGGTGGTGCGGGCCGGGCCGCCGCCGGGATCCCTGGAGTCAGGGAAGTTTTTAGAGAGAGACGCACCTGGGTCCCGCCCCCAGACTGACTGGCTTGGAGCTGGGGGGGAAGAACCCACCTAACACCTGGGGGGGAGCCCGGCCTCCCCTTTGTATCCGAATCCCCCTTGATGGCTTGTCCTGCCCACCCGCTTCACGGCCTTCCTCTAAAATCTTAGCCCTTTGGACTGTTTGCCCTCGGAAGCCTGGGTGTAGGATCTAGCTGTGGTGTGTCCCCTTGAGGCTCCGTCAGCCGCCCGGGAAAGGCAGCCCTTCTGCGCAGGAGACCTGGGACCCAGTGGCCCGCAGTCCTGCTCAGAGCCCTCAGAGGGGGGAGCTGCTCCGCGGAACTTCCTGTGCCGCTGGGATCGCCAGAGCCAGCGACTGAAAGCGCGGATCCTTAAGCAAAGATGGATTTCAGACCAACATTGAATAATTTTTTAGTGTATTTCAAATATCCCACGAAGTGGGACATACTTACACCAAGAAATTATTTACTGTTGATGTGAAATTAAAATTTACCGAGGTGTTCTGTATTTTATCGGCACCCCAACCCCAGGACTCATAGCTGCCCTTCTCCCAGGGGTGGTGTCTGCTCAGTGCTCAGTGCCCAGTGCCAGCCCCTGGCGTGGCCGGAGCACTTGCTGCCTGGCCTGAGACTCTGCTCCCTACTCCAGCTTTGTCCCTGGGTGAGGGTGAGAGTCCACAGCAGTGACAGCTCAAATGCCAGCAAAATGGAATAGCCACTGGCAACCTAAGACTCAGGTTGAGAGTTACCCGACCCCCTTGCTCTTCAGTTCCCGGAACTTCCGGTGGGCAAAAGTCTCTGCAGCCCGGGGCCAGGGTCACTTTCCAGGCCTCCTGCAGCATAGAGAGGAAAGGCAGAGAACAGGGTGCTGTGAAAGTTGTTAACACGAGAACTGTTTTCTGTCTTCTGTGGCCTTTCTCCCTTTGAAGCTTCATCATGGTTTTTATGTATTTGGCATCGTTATTAATAGAGAAAAATGAAGTTGGGGGCCGGAGACAGCTCAATGGTTCCAGCGCCTGCCTTGCAAGCTCAAGGTCCCAAGTTCAATCCCCTGTAACCACATACCACAGTGCTGGGCATGGTGGCTCATGCCTGTAATTCCAGCACTCGGGAGGCAGAGGCAGGAGGATTGATTGGTGTGAGATCGAGGTTTGCCTGGGCTACATAGTGAGCTCAGGGCCAGCCTGAACTACAGCACTCTTGCTTGAACTACAAAAGCAAGACCCTGTCTCAAAAAAAAAGAAAAAAGAAAAATGAAGTTGTGAGCTATCAACATGAAATTTACAACATGGTGCAGTATCCATTTTCGGTGCAAACAGGAGAGCGTGTAACCTCGATGTGGCATCCCCAGAACTGCACCATTTGTATTTTGTTTATCCTTGAAAAGTCCAGAGATACAAACACAAACCGACTTGGGCAGACAGGAGGGCCTCAGATCTGATTCCCACTGGATGGCCCCTCACAGCTTCTGGGCCACACACTCACCTGGACACGGGCAGCGTTCGGGGGAACTGGAACCAGCACCTCTTCTTCCCACAGGCTCACCACTTCCAGTGATGGCCAAAGGGGCCTCATGGTTTTTTAAACACCTTCATAAGATGAGCTCAGTACCTCGGGTGGACAGGAGGCTCACCAGCCCCGCCGAGACTCTGCCACTGTCACTGCTGTCGGCTCTGTCACTGTTGTTGGTGACCTGGGGTGCAGCGCTCTTGACTCTCACCCTCCCCACACTCGGGAAGAACCCCTCAAGGGTGTAGGGGAAGGGGCAGGAGTTGGGGTGGTCAGAGGGCAGAGGCAGAGGCAGAGAGGGGGACTTGGCCTGTCAGCCGCACCACAGCGTGGGAACTGTAGGGGAAGACGGGCTGTCTAGGCTGCAAGCCCCAGAGCATGCCGTGCCCGTCATCGACCCAACACAGATTCAAGGCAGAAGAGCTTCCAACAGACAACAGCAGAGGTTTGAACCAAGCTCAGGGCCCTCCCTGAGTTTGTGCCCTTGGGGCTGTACAGGCTCGTGCGCACGAAGCTGGCGCTGTGAACAAGCAGGTTCCTGCCCCAGACCTAGATGTCTGGAAACCCCACCACTGCACACACAGCACCAGGGGGCCATGGCTCATCACAGGGAACCAGAGACACGTTCCCCGAAGCTGCTCACCGCTGGAGTACTAGTTCCTTCTCTTGTAGACTCCAATCCCAAATTCCTCAACTCTTCTCTGCTCTTCCTCTCCTGACCACACAGAATTCCGGGACTCCCACCCCACCCCCACCACGGCCAGCACTGTGAACCCGGGCCTTTGCACTGAGCTATATCCCTAGCTCTTTTTAAAAATTGAGTTGAGGGGCCGGAGGGTTAGCTCAGTGGTTCCGGCACCTGCCTCGCAAGCGCAAGGTCTTGAGTTCCATCCCCGGTAACCACATACAATGCTGGGCGTGGAGACTCACGCCCACCAACAGTCAATACCGCATACCACAGTGCCGGGTGTGGTGGCTCACGCCTGTCATCCCAGCACTCGGGAGGCAGAGGCAGGAGGATTGCTGAGTTCCAGGCTTGCCTGGGTTACACAGTGAGCTCAAGCCAGCCTGAACTACAAATTGAGACCCTGTCTCAAAAAAAAAAAAATCGAGTTGATCAGTACATTTTACATATATATTATGATCACATTCAACATTAAAAATTTGTACCTGTACACGACACATCTTTTCTCATTTTTTTCCCCTTTCCTCTGGCCATCCTACCACCCCGACCTCCTATATACAAAAGCTTTGTTGCCATTCTTTTGTTTTTACTATCAAATTTTTTCTTTCCCTTCTTTATTTTTCCCTCCCTTTAAAAAAAAAATTTTTGTATTTGGAGGCCAGGTCTTGCTAAGTCACTAAATTGTCCAGGTTAGAATCACACATGTAATCTTCCTGCCTCAGCCTCCCAGAATGTTGAGATTATGGACATGTGCAAACCCACCTGGATTCCCATAGACCGTTAGAACCACTCTGCCTAGATTCAGTAGCCCACTATCCACTGGCTGAGTGATCATAAACAAGCAGCATAACCTCTCTCTGCCTCACCTTTTTATCTGTAAAATGAGAATAACAGAACCTTCTCCTGGGCTTTGTTATAAGTATTCAGTGACTTAATTTCTACAATACACTCCTAACAGTGTTGACTACTTTGTAAATGTGAAATAGTAATTAGCTATTGTTACTACCATTAGTTCTCAGCACTGGGCTGCTTGTGAGAACAACCACAGCAGAAAGACCGTATCACTTTTTTTCCATTAATGTAAAAAAATTAATGAACATATTAATCTATACATTCAATAAATTCCATCAATTCTAACTAGGGTAAACTCAGACATATGCACTTGGGATCATCATAATCAAGTTTGTGAAAGACAAAGCAAAGAAAGAAGAAAGACAATAACTAGCAGAAGTTGTTTCCAGACACTGATCAATCATTCTAATCCATGTGATTAAATAAAGAACAGTTGTGGGGCTGGGCATTTAGCTCAGTGGTTCCAGCACCTGCCTAGCAAGCACAAGGTTCCAAATTCGATCCCTGGTAACCACATTCCACAGTGCCAGGCGTGGTGGCTCAAGCCTGTAATCCCAGCACTCAGGAGGCAGAGGCAGGAGGATTACTGTGAGTTTAAGGCTAGCCTGGGCTACATAGTGAGCTCAGGGCCAGCCTGAACTACAAAACGAGACCCTGTTTAAAAAAAACAACATCAACAGCAACAAAAAAACTTTCCAAAAGAAAATAAAAGAGCATGTATGTATATAGAGAGTGTGGGGGGTATGGGGGGTAGGGATGTGGGTAAAAATGAGAATTAACTTGTGTCATATACTGGTACAAATTCCCCAATGTTGTGTGTGATTGTGAGCTGTATATAAAATAAAGAATTCAATTAAAGAACCATTGTGCAGGGCATGGTGGCTCACGCCTGTAATCCCTATGATGCACTCGGGAGGCAGAGACAGGCGGATTGCTGAGTTCAAGGCTTGCCTGGGCTCCATAGTGAGCTCAGGGCCAGCCCGAACTACAAAGCGAGACCCTGTCTCAAAAAACAAAACAAAACAAAAACATTGTAAATGTAATTACATGGGTACATATAAAAGTATTGATGTGCATTTGTGTATTTTCTGACTTCTAAACCAACTTCATTAAATAGTAATTATAAATCTGTCTGTGCTAGTTACTTTTCTCTTGTTGCTGAGACAAAATACCCAACACTCACAGTTAGAGGAGAAGGAGTTTATTTGGCTCACAGTTCCTAGTGGTTTCAGTTCATAATCAGCTGGCTCCAAGGTAGGATGGCAAACAGGCCTCTCAGAGGAGAAACAACATGATGCACACAGAGTACAAAAACAAGGGCTGTATCATCCTTTATGTATGGAGATGATACTACTTAAGTCCAGACCTTCAGTACCTTACCCAAGGGCATGCAGCTAGAAAGTCTGGCAGAACTGACAACTGATCTTATCTGTGAGACAGTTATGCAAAATTGCCTGAACTTCCACTTGCTCCAGAAGACCCCCCTCCTCCACTCAACCCTCTCCAGGCAATCTCCGGTCTGGTTTCTGTCCTCTGTCCTAGAATTATGAATAACTGGGATCATTCCACAAGGGCTCCTTTGGGTCTGCTTCCTTCTGCTTGGCATCATGTCAATGAGATCCAGCCATACCATTTTGTGTATCAACTATCCTTTTGATTGCTGACAAGTATTTTTGTTGTACAGACAAATCACTATGTGTTTATCTCTTCACCTGATGATAGATAGTAAGGTTGTTTCCTATTTTGATCTATTATGATGAATACTGCCATGAACATTTAGGTATAAATGTGGAATCGCGAGTCATGACTAGGTGTATGTTTTCAACATTATGAAAAATTGCCAACCTGTTTTCAAAAGTGTTTATTACCTTTTACTTCTGCAAGGCATTCTGGTTGTTGCTTAACAACACCACTGACACTTGCTATTGTATTTGTGTAAATTTCAACCACTCTGCTGGGTGTGGAGAAGTACTCACTGTATTTTCATTTGGATTCCCTGAGTAGTGACTTTGAGCATCCTGTCATTTGTATATTGACTAATCATATATCTCCTTTTGTGAAATATCTGTTCCAGTATTTTGGCCACTTTTAGAGCATTTTTTTAAAAAATTGAGATATTCTTCACAATACAGTTCACGTTTTTTTCTTTTTTTTTTTTTTTTTCTTTTTTTGAGACATGGTCTCGCTTGTGGTTCAGGCTGGCCCTGAGGTCACTATGTAGCCCAGGGAAGCCTTAAACTCAACAATCCTCCTGCCTCTGCCTCCTGAGTGCTGGGATTACAGGAGTGAGCCACCACGCCTGGCGTTGTGGTGTGTGGTGCCTGATCGGGGACCTTGTTTGGAAGGCAGACACTGGAACCACTGAACTAAATCTCTGGCCCACTATTCATCATTTTTAAAGTTTGTTCATCCGTGGTTTTTATTCTACATACTGTCTTGGGCATATACTGTCTGTAGAAAAGAACTTTGCATAGATAAACTTTTGTTTTTTTCTGAAATAGTTGTTTATCTTCTATTATTGGGTTGTTCAGGATTTTGATATATTCTGGATAATTCCTTTGTGAATATTTGTACTGAGAATATTTTCTCTCACTTAATGGCTTTCCTTTTAATTTTCTTTACAATGTCTTTTTTTTTTTTTTTTTTTTTTTTTTTTTTTTTTTTTTTTTTTTTTTTTTTTTTTTTTTTTTTTTTTTTTTTTTTTTTTTTTTTAGGCAGGGTCTTGCTTTGTAGTTCAGGCTGGCCCTCAGCTCACTATGTAGCTCAGGCAAGTTTTGAACTCAGCAATCCTCCTGCCTCTGCCTCTGCCTCTGCCTCCCAAGTGCTGGGATTACAGGTGTGAGCCACCACGCCCGGCACTGTGGTATGTGCTATTGATTGCTGGTGGGTGTGAGTCTCCACGTCCAGCATTGTATGTGGTTATTGGGATGGAACTCAGGGCCTTGCACTTGTGAGGCAGGTGCTGGAACCACTAAGCTAAATCTCTGGCCTTTTTTTTTTTTTTTTTTTGGAGACAGGGTTTTGCTTTGTAGTTTAGGCTGGCCCTGAGCTCACTTGTAGCCCAGGGAAGCCTTGAACTCAGCAATCCTCCTGCCTCTGCCCCCCCACCCCGAGTGCTGGGATGACAAGCATGAGCCACCATGCCCAGCATTGTGGTATGTGGTACTGATTGCTGGGATTATGGGCATGAGCCACCACACCCAGCATTGTTTTATATGATTACTGGGGATTGAACTAGGGACCTTGTCCTTGCTAGGCAGGCACTGAATTAAACACTGAATTAAATCTCTGGCCTTAATGTCTTTTGAAGAGTAGAAGATTAAAATGTTAAACCCAGGGCCGGAGGGTTAGCTCAGTGGTGCCGGTGCCTGCCTCGCAAGCGCAAGGTACTAAATTCGATCCCCAGTAACCACATATAATGCTGGGCGTGGAGACACGCCCACCAACAATCAACACCGCCTACCACAATGCCAGAC
>PVIC010004628.1:0-28460 GCA_004025085.1 Thryonomys swinderianus
CTCAAGAAAGAAAAAAAAAGACACAGACTAGCAGATTGAATCAAGAAGCAAGATCCTACAATCTGCTGCATACAGGAAACACCTAATTCAGAAGCAAACATGTAGGCTAAAAATAAAAGGTTAGAAAACAATCCTCCATGCCACAGGAGACTGCAAAAAAGCAGGAGTGGCTATCTTGTTTGCAGATAAAATAGATTTCAAACCCAAACTGATTAAAAGAGATAAAGAAGGTCACTATATTCTCATACAAGGAACTATCCAAGAGAAAGAAATAATAATCTTAAATATCTGTGCACCAAACTCTAATGCACCCAACTATATAAAACAAACATTATTGGACATGAAAAGCCAGTTATCCATGAATATAATAGTTGTAGGGGACTTAAATACTCCACTGTCACAAATTGACAGATCAACTGGACAAAGAATCAATAAGGAAATACTTGAGCTAAATCAAACTTTTGAGCAAATGGACTTATTAGATGCCTACAGAATTTTTTACCCTTCAAAGCGAGAATGCACCTTCTCAGATGCTCATGGATCATTCTCCAAAATAGATCACATTCTAGTCCATAGAACAAGCTTAAGTAAATGCAAAGGAATCAAAGTTAGCCCCTGCTTACTATCAGACCATAGTGCCTTGAAACTGGGTCTGAATAGCAGAAGAAATTCCAAGATCCTCACAAACATGGAAATTGAACAACACTCTGTTAACCAACCAATGGACAATAAAAGAAATTAAAGAATAAATTAAACAGTTTCTACAAGTAAACAACAACCCCAGCACAACATACAGGAATTTATGGGACACAATGAAAGCAGTTCTGCGAAGGAAATTCATAGCAGTAAATGTATACACTTGGAAAATAGAGCAAACTGAAATAAACAATCTAATGATAAACCTCAGACAATTAGAAAAAGAGGAGCAAAACAAACCCAAAGCACATACTAGACAGGAAATTATAAGGATCAGAGCAGAAATTAATGCAATCTAGACAAAGAGAACAATACAAAGAATCAATGAATCAAAGAGTTGGTTCTTTGAAAGGATAAATAAGATTGACAGACTCTTAGCCAACCTTATCAAACAAAGGAAGGTAAAGGCTCAAATACATGCTATAAGGAATGAAAATGGGGAAATCAGCACAGACCTAGAGGAAGTCCAAAGGATCATAAACACGTACATTGAAAATTGATACTCCAAGAAGATGGAAAATCTAGAAGAAATGGATAGATTCCTAGATACATATGAACTTCCAAAGCTGAATGAAGAGGATATAAAAATGTTAAACAACCTGATATCAATCTGGAAAATTGAAAACATAATAAAAAACCTACCAACAAAGAAAAGCCCTGGACCTGATGGCTTCACTGCTGAATTCTACAAAACTTTTAAAGAAAAGTTAATACCAGTACTTCTCAATCTCTTTAATGAAACAGAAAGGGAAGCAGTAGTCCCCAAATCATTCCTTGAAGCAACCATCACCTTGATTCCAAAGGAGGGAAAGATCCCACCAAAAAAGAAAACTACAGGCCAATCTCTCTAATGAACATTGACGCAAAAATCCTCAATAAGATACTTGCAAACAGAATATAGAGAATTATCGAGAAAATCATACACCGTGATCAAGTCAGATATATCCCAGGGATGCAAGGCTGGCTCCACATATGTAAATCAATCAATGTAATGCACTATATTAACAGACTCAAGGACAAAAACCATAGGATTATCTCAATAGATACGGAAAAAGCATTTGACAAAATCCAACATCCATTTAGGATCAAACCCTACAGAGAATCAGAATCGATGGACTTTATCTCAATTTAATACAAGCTCTTTATGAGAAACCAACAGCCAACATCATACTCAGTGGGCAAAAACTGAAACCTTTTACACTAAGGTCAGGAACAAGGCAAGGATGCCCGCTGTCACCACTCTTGTTCAATATAATACTGGAAATATTAGCCATAGCAATCAGGCAGGACAAAGATATAAAAGGAATAAAGATAGGTAAGGAAGAAGTTAAACTGTCATTATTTGCTGATGATATGATAGTCTATCTAAAGAATCCTAAAAGCTCAACCAAAAGACTGCTAGACGTAATTACCAAATTTGTTGCTGGATACAGGGTCATTGCTCAAAAATCAACAGCCTTTGTCTACACAAACAATAGACTCACTGAAAGAGAAATTGGGGAGTCAATGCCTTTCACAGTAGCACCCAGAAAAATGAAATTTCTAGGAATCAACCTAACCAAGGAAGTGACAGACCTCTACTCTGAAAACTATAGGACTCTGAAAACTGAGATAGAAAAGGAAATCAGAAAGTGGAAAGATATCCCTTGTTCCTGGGTAGGGAGAACCAACATCATGAAAATGGCTATACTCCCACAACTACTATACAGATTCAATGCAATTCCAATTGAAATTCCAACGGTATACTTCACAGAGCTAGAGAAAATAATACAAAAATTCACCTGGAACCACAAGAAACCTAGAATAGCAAAAGTAATTCTAAGCAACCATGACATGGCAGGGGGTATTAAAATCCCCAATTTAAAACTCTAAAGCCGCTGTGATAAAAACTGCATGGTATTGGCAAAGTAACAGACCTGAGGACCAGTGGAATAGATTAGAAGACCCAGAAACAACTCCAGATACACTAAGCCACCTTATCTTTCAAAAGGAAGCAAACATCCTCAATGGAAGAAAAGCAGCCTCTTTAACAAATGTTGCTGGAAAAACTGGACTTTAACTTGCCAAAAGCTAAAGCTGGACCTATCTCTTTCACCATGCACAAAACTAAACTCACAGTGGATATGAGACTTAAACATTAAAACTGAAACAATAAGCCTGCTGGAAAACAGACTAGGTGAAACTCTTGGAGACATTGGCTTAGGCAGAGACTTTATGAATAAAGCCTCTATAGCACAAGAACTACCAGAAAGAATCATCAAATGGGATCTCAACCTACTGAAAACTTCTGCCCAGCAAAAGAAGTCACTGGCACTGCTAAAAGACAAGGAACAACACAGGAAAAAATCTTTACTAGCTGTTTATCAGACAAAGAGCTATTATCTACAATATATAAAGAACTTAAACCGATCAGCCTCCCCATGTTTAAAGACCCAATTCAATAATGGGCATCTGAGATGAACAGACACTTCTCAGAGGCAGAAGTCAAAGCAGCCGAGAAGCATATGAAGAAATGTTCAACATCACTGCTTATTCGAGAGATGCAAATGAAAACAACACTGAGATTTCATCTCACTCCACAAAGAATGGCCGTTATCACAAAATCAACCAACAATAAATGCTGGTGTTGCTGTGAGGGAAAGGAACCCTTCTCCACTGTTGGTGGGACTGCAGACTTGTGCAGCCATTGTGAGATCCATGTGGAGATTTCTCAGAAAACTAGGACTAGGGGGTCCCATTTGACCCTGCTATCCCCCTGCTAGGACTATACCCAAAATAATTTAAAAACTCACTTTGAAAGACTGATGTACACCCTTGTTTATAGCAGCTCAGTTCGTGATAGCTCAATCTTGGAAACAATCCAAATGCCCATCAACTGGAGAGTGGATAAAGAAGATGTGGGTTTTTTTTTTTATAAAATGCAGTATTACTCTGCCATAAAGAATGACAAGATCGATCCATTTAGGTGCAAATGGAGACACCTGGAGGATATACTAATAAGTGAAATCAATAGATCACTGATAGGCAAATTCTGGATCTTCTCTTTGACATGAACACCTATAGATGCAAATGAGCTCTAGAAAGTGTGACGGCTTTTATAGAGTGTGAAATTTTCATAGGAAATTTGGTGTGGGAATATAATGAGGGGAAGGAATAAATATGATACAGAAAGGAAACAAAAGAGTATGTATAAAGGGGGTGGGGAGGTGTGGGTGGGTAGGGATATGGGTAAAAATGAGAATTAACTTGTGTCATATACTGCTACAAATTCCCCAGTGTTATATGTGATTGTGAGATGTATATAAATTGTACCAATAAAGAATTAAATTAAAAAATACAGCTTCCTGACTCCATTATGTGAATTCTGATTTTGTAATTCGAAGCTTGGTCCAAGGGCTCTTAGATTTTGAAACTCGTAGGAAATTTTATCATGTAATCAATAATTTAAATTGCAAAGAGATTGTCACTGTACCAGATAATTAAGCAAATAAATTTTCTTAGACCCTGAGTGTCCATTGATGGAAAAGTTAATAAAGTGTAGTATAGAAATAAAAATGGCATATTATTCAGCTTTAGAAAGAAAAGGACCTCTGGATACATGCTAAAACATAGATGAAACTCTAAACACTGCTAAGTGCAATAAGACAGTCAAGTGCTCTATTATCTCATTTATATTCAATCCTTAGAGTAGCTAAATTTGTAGAGACAAAAAAGGGAAGGATGATTTTCTGGTTCTAGGGGTTACTGTTTAATGAACACCGAATTTCAAGATTGAAAGAAGAAAGTAATGCCAGAGACACAAGATGTTTATGTTAGCTCAACATTGTGAATTTACTTAACAACACAGAAATGTACACTTAAAACTGGTTTTATGCCGTGTGTAGTTTACCATAATGCATAGAATAAAAATCAAGCTTGATTCTTACTCTACCACTTGAATTTTTATGTTATTAGAGTCATAAACTTTGAGAAAGATCTTAGTGTTGTGAGGTGCTAGAGACAGATTTGTATTAGGCCAAGAAGTAAGTATGTTAATAGAAACAGAACTGCCAGCCATTTGTCTTAACTCATATATTTTAATAGAATATGTATTTCAAATACTGAATTTCTCTTTTTTTGCCTGACTGCTAGTATGCAAGGATTACTTTGGGGACTACCCCATGACTTTTACAAGTTTTCTCTTGGAACAGAGGTTAGAGGTAGGATGGCTAACATTGTTAAGTCCTTTAAAAACTTTGGACTCTTGGAAGCGATTAGGATGTTCATTAAATCAGGGCAATTTTTAGCCTGATAGGAGGCCTTTTTTTTTTTCAATTCAGGAATGAATGATGTCATGGATGTATATCTCAAATGGAGAGTCATGGAATCTGGAGTTGAGAGTAGAAGGCCTGTCATAGTCTTCCTGGATTTGAAGCTGCTGAATGAGTGTGAATGGGCCCCCCTGTGGTGTTTTATGACCCATTAAATTGTATTTATGCAACAAGAATGGCCCAATGTTGCAGAAGATTACATGGGAAAAACTTTTTCCCAGACTGGAAAAGTGGCACATCTCACGGTAGAGAATTTAATGAGGTACAGCTTAGAAGAAAACAAATAAAGCTAAGTTTACACTAATTTGCCCCACATAAAACATTCTTCAAATATATGGGGGATAATAAGTAAAACTTGAGCAAGGAACTCAACTAGGTTGTGTGTATGCCATAGATTTGGAAAAAAAGACAGCTAGCATTCCTTAGGCCACACTGGAATTTAAGACCAAAATATTTAAGTGATTCAATGGGTAAGTATAAATTTGCATCCACTAAGCTGCCAAATTTTCCTCTGGTTATGACTTGTTACAGATGCAGTTGCCACATGTCACTAAAATATAACAACTTGCTTCTGTCAGCTGCAGAAACATAGATGTAAAGAATTTGCTCTGCATAGCATTTTTCAGAGTAAACCACTGTGTGGTCAGTGGAAGGGTTGTATCTGGAGCATCTGAAAATAAAAATCATTTCACAAGCAGTATTAAGTGAGAGATCTTAAAATAGCACGCATGAACATAGGGTATTGTGTTCTCAGGGAATCCCCAGTGCTGACCACTCACTCACTGCAGCAGCTGCTGATAATAAAACCAATCATTTAAATGCCATCTTCTGCAAAAGTCTTACAACTTCCACCTCAGACATTTTCCTTGAGGCATATTTTTCCCCTTTCTTAATATCTGCAACACAATATGCTCTCAGTAGATGAAGGGGGTGGTTTCCAAAGCTAGAGTCTTTCTGTGCAATTAAGGGCTGAGAAGAAATGTTTTCTTCAACTTTGTGTCTAAGAAGAACAAACCCCACTTCTCTGTCCCCTTTCAGATCTCGCAGTTGAAGACATTGCTTTTACAGACTTGCTTGTGCAGACTCAGGCCCTCCTAAATCATTTTCACCAATGTGTAACTACATACAACTCCTGTTTGCTCCACTTGGAATCAAACTAAGTGGAAACAGATTAGTCATATTTGTGACAGAGAAGGAAAAATAATTTTCAGAAATAAAGAGAAATAATAACATCACTTGCCTAAGACTGAGGATTGCTTTATAATTAATAATAACATCATATGAAGATGATTTGATATTACAAAATTTAATAGGCTGTTTAATTCATTTTGTCTTTATGGGATAGGCATGAATCATTTCTAAACCTAAGCTTACATTCATTTACTTCTCTTTTTTTCTAGTTCTTTTTGCTCTTGCCTTTATTATTTCTTCAGTCTATTTAATTTGGGATTACTTTTCTTTTGTCCTTCAAGCTTGTTATGGTGGAAGCTTAAGCCATTAGTTTGAGAACTTCTTCTTAAATATAGTCACATAATACTGTACACTTAAGCATTGCCTAAGCTATGTCCCACATATGTCAATATATCATATTTTAATCAATTTGGAAATATTTGTAAATTTCTGATATGGTTTCTTCTTTGATCCATGGGTTCTCTAGAAGCATGGTTTTTAAATCCCAAATATTTTAGAAAGTTTTAAAATATCATTTTTTATTACTTCCCAGTTCATTTTGTGACCATAGAATGTACTTTATGTTCAATCTACTATAATTTTATTCATACCTTTTTATGGCCCTGAATATAGTCTATTTTATAAAGTGTTCTTAGTAAACCTGTAAAAATGCATCATTCTACTGTCATATGGAAGAATGTTATATCAATTATGTTGTACCTGTTGATAGCATTATTCATGTTTTTCTATAACATGATTTTCTTTTCTTTTCTTTTTTATTTTTTGAGACAGGGTCTCACTTTGTAGTTCAGGCTGGCCCTGAGCTCACTATGTAGCCCAGGCAAGCCTGGAACTCAGCAATCCTCCTGCCTCTGCCTCCCGAGTGCTGGGATTACAGGCGTGAGCCACCATGCCCGGCTATAACATGATTTTCTAATTGTGCTATCCATCACTTACTGAGAGAGATCAATTGAAATTTTCCAACTATATTTTTTGTTTTTTCTTCATTTTTATCAATATGTGCTCTTTGTATTTTACAGTTTAAATGGGTTATTGTATATATTGGATGCATAAACATTGAAACTTGTGTTTGTGTTTTTTAAGATTCCTTTATTTATGATATGAACCTCTTTATTTCTGACATTTCTTGGTCTAAAATTTACTTCATCTAATGTTGATATAGACATTCCATCTTTCTTGTGCTTGCATTTTATGGCCTATTTTATCTTTTTAAAACTTTTAAATTATTTTTTCTTCATATTTAGAATGGTTCTCTTATTGACACCATAAATTAGATTTTCTTTTTCTAAATTCACCTGACTTTAAATGGTATCATTGCCACTTACATAGAGTTTAAAATAATATCTTGTCATTTGTTTCTGTTTACCCCATGTGTTCTTTTACATTGTATTATTTTTTCCTTCCTTTTAAATGAAGTATTTTTATGATCCCTCTTAATTTCTTTACTTGTTATCATTATTGGCTTTACCTTTTCATTTTATTTTGATGGTGATTGCTCATAAGTCTAACCTACAGTAAAATCACTTCACATATACCATAAAAATATTGCATTCATATGTATTCATCTTCTCCCTTGCAACAATTCAGTGCTATATTTCTACATTTTTGCTTCATGTTATAAATCTCTGTTTCTCTCTGTACATGTCTGACAACAGTGGATTATCTCAGCTATTTCTTCATTTCTTTTGATTGGAAAAATTTCTTCTTAGATCTTGAATTTTTGCACAATATTTTTATTTATTATAGCTTTCTATGTTTCTAAGTGCTTTTCAATCCTATAGAGATGCTGTGCTGTCATGTTCTGACTTATCTATTACTTGTATCTTTGTTCCTTTGTACATAATATATTTCTTTCTCATTTGACTTTCAAGAGTTTCAAAATTTGTCACTGGATTTCAATTATCTGTGTATTTCAATTATCTGTGTATCTGTGTATGCAGTTGTGTAGTTTTCTTCTTTCTTTAACATAGGATTCATTAAGCTTCTTGGAAGTCTATACTTATAGGCTTTATCAAATTAGGAAATATTTCACATTTAGTTTAAAAATTATCTTCTTCCTCTCTCCCCTTTTCATTTCTGGGGCTGTAGATACCAGACCACTTGACATTGTTCAGAGATGCTCTATTCTTTTCAAGAGGTCTTTTTAGTTTTTAACTTCTCTGCATTTCACTTTAGATCATTTACACACTAATGCTTTAAATTCATAGATCTTTCCATGGACCTTATAGTCTGCTCTTAATCACATTCAGTATATTTTAAAATTTTGAATATTGCTTTTTAAATTCATCCCTTTATAGTTAGGTCTTTTTTATCTTTTGTGTTTTCACTTTTTAGTGTATTCTATTGTTGAATATGTGTAACAAACATAATACTCATAATACTGTTTCAGTGTTCTAGTATTCACATTTAATCATCTCTATAAATAGAAGTTTATTTCTTTTGATTTTTCTGTTGCTTATCAAATAAGTATTTTCCTGGCCCTTGCATGTTAGTGCTTGTCTGTAGGTCATCTGATATTGTGAATCTTTTCATTGTTGAATGCTGGCTTTAAACAGTTTTCTTCAAAGAATGTTGAATTTTGTTCTGATGTGTAGTCAAGTCACATCAAAGCATTCCTTGTCAGTTTTTGTAGGGCTTTAGTAGATGGAGGGAAGAATCTTGAAGTAATTCTTCTTCATTGTTAAAACAGTATCTTTCTGAGGTCTCTAATTTCTTGAAGAATTAGAACTCTATTCTAGCTGGTGAGAATATGAAATATTCTCAGCTTTATTTAAACTTTATAGTTTTTTTTCACCCTATTTCTTCTTCAGTGTTTCCCCTCACCCTGATTTTAGTAGTTTCTACTTACACATTCCCAGATCTCTACTTAGCCAGAGATATGAATGTATTTTTCAATAAATCTTTAGAGTTTTCTTTCTGCATAACTTTTCCATGTTTGAATTATCCCCTGCATCATTTATTCTGTCTCTCTGGAGATTTAATTTCAAACATAGGAAGATTGCTAGTACCTATCTGTATTTCCCCCACTTAGCACTGTAGACTAGAAATTCTTCCTAAACAGCAAACCGGAGCAATCGTGTAATACATTTGTTTCACTCCTCTTGAGGATCTCAGTCGTGTACTGCCCATAGTCCAGGGTCTTAAAATCATTGGATCCTGTGTGTGGCTCTGTCACGGCAGCAACAGCATTCTCCAGCTAGGCAGAATAGGAGTCTACTGAAAACTGAAATGTCAGTCCTCAAATTTTATTTGTTGTTTTAATTAATGTTTAAGGTCTACTATAAAAAATGGGAATCAGTACACAGAGAGATAATCCAGGCCTAAAACATACCACTACTTAAATATATATTAACTTAAATGTTTTCTATTTTTATTATTTTTGCATGCCTGCTTTGGCAAGGAATATTCCAGCCTTAGTTTGACATTTATAATATGGAGAGATTACACTTCCTTCGTTGTGGTAGTTTGTGAAAATGGTCATTAACTCTTCACTTTTCTTTACTGTCTTGAAATTTGACCTTAATATTTCCCCCATTGATATGTGGAATCCATTCCTTTCTTCAATCAATTTAAGCTGCTTTGTTGCTTCTTCTGGTCTATGTACTTCTGTGGAACTGGTGAGCATGAATTTTTAGTTTAAGAGACTTTTTGAGTTTCTGCTGTCTTTTTTTTTTTTTTTTTTTTGAGACAGGGTCTCACTCTGTAGTTCAAGCTGGCCCTGAGCTCACTATGTAGCCCAGGGAAGCTTCAGACTCAGCAATCCTCCTGCCTCTGCCACCTAAGTGCTGGGATCACAAGCCTGAGTCACCATACCTGACACTGTGGTATGTGGTACTGATTGCTGGTGGGTGAGTCACCACACCCAGCATTGTTGCATGTGGTTACCCGAAATTGAGCCAGGGACCTTGCACTTGCTAGGCAGGCACCGGAACCACTGAGCTAAATCTCCGGCCCAAATTTCTGCTGTCTTGAAACTTTTGTGTCTGTCACATGAGTAGGCCCAAAGCTTGCATCCCAGAGAATGACACATTGATTGGAAAGAGGCACTGGTTATCCCAGCTATTAGAATCAAGATTACTGTAAACTTGCTAGTTACATATATGATTTTTCCTGTGCATGCACCCCTATAGTACACTTTAATTTTTAAATTAGTTATAGTAATTGAGGTCCAGAATCTATGATATGTGGAATAGGAAGAATTATTTGTGAAATAGGAAGAAAGTGTTCAAAAGGAAAGGGAGAAGGGGAGGCAAGGGACAGCAAAGAAGGGGAAGAAAAAATGTGATGGTAAAAAATGGAAACAAAGCTCATATATATATACATATGTAAATATATGTATATATACATATATATGTATATATATGTATATATGTATATATATATATACGTATATATATATGTATATATATGGTAGGATGAAGGGTTATAGGGAGAGCAGTGGATGGGAAAAATGAGAATGAAGATACATGTACAGGTACAAATTATCAATGATAAATGTGAATGTAATGTATATCTAAAATGTACTGGTAAACTCAAAAAGGGGAAAACAAATAAGCAAACAAAAATTAGCTGCAGTAATTTGTACCCACATAGATTTTCAATGATGAATGTGAGCATTATGTATACCTAAAATGCACTAATAAAATAAATAAAGTGGGAAAAACATGTGAAAATGAAGTTTATAAGAAAGAGAAATTACAAAAAAAATTAACTACAGTACGAGTAAAACAATAATTACAAAATGGACAATTATGACAATGTACTGCAATACATACTACTTAAAGTTTATGAACTGTGTATTTCTGGAATTTTTCATTAATATTTTCAGACCACAGTTGATGATGATAGGTAACTAAAACTATGGAAAGTGAATTTGCAATAAGGAAAAGACTACTGATATAGGATAATATAGTCCACGTGTGAATAAAATTTTTTCACACAGTTTGAACATTAAAATACACTAAGCAGGCACAGTTGGTGCTGGCAAGAAGGTTCACCTGTATAACTTTCCCCTGTTAGAATTGTCTCCTGAATAGTTTATCCTGATAGCTAAATAGTTTATCCATGATAGCTAAATCTTGGAAGCAACCCAGATGCCCAACAGCTGAAGACTGGATAAAGGTGTTGTTTTTCTATAAAATGGAGTGTTGGGCCAGAGATTTAGCTCAGTGGTTCCAGCACCTGCCTAGCAAGTGCAAGGTCCCTGGTTCAATCAATCCCTGGTAACCACATACAACAATACCAGGCGTGGTGACTCACTCCCACCAGGAATCAGTACCACATACCACAGTGCTCAATGTGGTAGCTCACACCTGTCATCCTAGCCCTCAGGAGGCAGAGGCAGGAGGATTGCTGAGTTTGAGGCTTGCCTGGGCTACATAGTGAGCTCAGGGCCAGCTTGAACTATAAAGTGAGACACTGTCTGAAAAAAAAAAAAAAAAGGAGTGTTACTGTGCCATAAAGAATGATAAGTTTGAGTCATTTATACTCAAATGGATGTTCCTTAAGGGCACTTATAAGTGAAATACATATGTCACAAATGTGTAAATACTGTATCTTTTCTGTAGTATGAGAAACTGAAGATATAAATGAGTCCTGGATTGTATGACAGATGATATGAAATAAAAAATATTCAAATGGTAAAGGGGTTAAGGGTATACAATGTGGAGAAAAATGTGATGGTCAAAAAAAGGAAACAAAACTTATGTATATACGAGGCAGGGGAGGTTATAGGGTGGGCAAAGGAATGGAAACATGAGAATTAAGATGTGTCATATAATAGTAGACATTTTCATTGTTGATTGTGATCATGACATGTATATAAAATGTACCAGTAAAAAAAAATTGAGTCCAAAAATACACTAAGCATTAAAAGTACATCAGAAAAGTATTTTTCTACTTCTATGATACAGAAAATCTTGAAAGCATTTTTTGTACCCAGTATTATTAGTATAAATATTGTGTCATTGTATAGTATATTTTTGAATATATTGAATAGTTGTTACGTTTGATTGAGTGAAAGAAAGATTAGCTAGATAGATGGACACAACTGTTTTCTGAGTAAATAATTTTTTTTTTTTGAGGTCGGGTCTCGCTTTGTAGTTCAGGCTGGCCCTGAGCTCACTATGTAGCCCAGGCAAGCCTCGAACTCAGCAATCCTCCTGTCTCTGCCTCTGGAGTGCTGGGATTATGGGCGTGAGCTACCACGTCTGGCACTGTGGTATGTGGTGTTGATAGCTGTTGGGTGTGAGTCACCATGCTGAGCATTGTATGTGGTTATCGGGGATCAAACTCAGGACCTTGTGCTTGCAAGGCAGGCACTGGAACTGCCGGAACCACTGAGCTAAATCTCCAGCCCATGAGTAAATAAAATTTTAGTATCCAACTTAGAATAATTTTCTCAGGTGAAGTTCCTTGACATTGTGAAGTGTATTTGCCACTAATATAGCTTTGTAGATCCTATTTATTCTTTGTATTATCAGTTATGATAATAATCAAATGATTTTTTTCTTCAACAGTCCTTAAAAGTCTCCTATTCCACTGTAAACTCCATGAGTGCAGGGCCTATATCTTCTTTTGCATTTATTCCTGGAAATTAATGCACTACCTGATGCTTAATAGTTATCTGGTAAATACTGTTTGAAGAAATGAAAGAGTTCAAGGGTCTAAAGGTAGAGAAATGTCACTTGAATTTAAAAACAAAGAGGTTATTGATAAGCGTGAAGACAGTAACTTCCATGACTTGCTGGAAAAAGACATAAAAGATGACAGGTGAGTGGACATTGCAGAAAACTGAGAAAACAGAAAAGAAATCCAAGCTGAAGTTACTAATTTCATTTCAAAATGATAACTTCCTTTTGAGCTTTCAATTTTTTTCTATGAAAAACATTTAAATCTAAAGTGTCAGGTAAAAAATTGGAATGTTATCTTTATTAATTCTACCACTAGCTTGTCTCTGACCATCTGTATAAGGTATGCTTTTGTAAGTGATGGGTTCTTTTGTGATATTAACCTCTATTAATTTTTCTTGCACACTTGTTTTGAGTTCTCCAGTGTGTGACAGCAAATAGGACATATATATATATATATATATATATATATATATATATATATAATATATATATATATAATAGAATAAGGCAATATATTCAAGTTAGTTTTTGTGGACTAGTTAAAGAACATATGTGGAAGCTTTCATTTGGATACTTGAATAAAACAATCATTTACAGTTGGATAAAGATTTATTTCTTAGATCCTATGTGTACATTTTCCTTTGCTTCTCTCATGATAGGTAGGACACATCCTTGTATGTTTACCCTGTGCCTTTAAATATAATTTCATTACTTTAAGTGTCTGTTTTAATCGTCATGTGAAGTTAAAAACAAGCATTTAATGACCTTTCATTTCAGGTTCATAAATATTTCAAAGGAAACATACCTTTTGAATTGGGGAAAGGGTGTGTCAGATGAGCAGGTGTCACTGCAAATTAATGACTTGCTTTTCATCACCATCCACCTGGCCTGTAATTTTGGTCAGATCATGTGTGTGGACGATCTCTGCCATCCCAAATCTGACTTTCTTGGAACTATCTCCTTAGAAGCCATCAAGCAATAGTCTACTTGAAACCCTATCATCAATCCTAAAGAGAGACTGGAGTTGAAATTGCAAGAAAATTAAAGCCAGGCTCTTTGGCAGGCAGTTGGCCTGGGGATAGTTTTCTTTCTATATTTTGTTTCTCATTAAGCAACTAATGAGTCCTTGGTGATGGGTGAATGACATTCAATTGAAAAGAAAACAATTACCTGAGTGAAAGAAGTCCTAACGACACACTTTCAGAAAGCAAAACCTACCAAACTAAACAGAGGTTTTTGTAACAGATATGGGCATGTGGCATATTTACAAGCAAGGAAGAAACTGATCACTGTATTCTAACAAGGGCACAAATTAATGTGTAACCTTCTCCCTCTGAAAAGTGAGCAAAGGTCCTTTAAAACATCAAGCATGTTGTAAAAGCACATGTTCAAGAAGTTGTCCATTCATCCTCTTCTTTTGATTTTTTAATATGACACTCACTTATTATTCATGACTGCTTAAAAGAGCCATCTGGTAAAGTTAATGATAAACTACCTGCACTCTCTGTTTTATGTTGCATTTTAAGTCATCGTATCACCTTTTAAACACCCCTTGGCTTATGCACACATTCCACAGACTACCTTATTTTTATGAGGTCTCATGAAGGAGGCTGCAGGCCACAGTCCTGGAGCTACCTTTATTAACATGGAACTGTGAGCTCCCTTCTCAGCTAACCAGTATTCCTGATGCTGGATTTGGGAAAGAGTGACACCTCAGGAGCCCCGGTGCAATCTCTAGCAGTAAATCTTGGTCACATTTATGCATCATGTATTTTGGTCATTACTATATTTCCAAACTGCCCTTTTCACATGGCTGTTTTATTGCTCCCTTTGAGTTGCAAAAGTTCCCTTACTCCATCTTTCAGTGCCAAAAAAGGCATTAAACTATTCAGCTGTTCTTATCATCTTCCAAAAAACAATAAAGGCCCTTTGTATGCCTTTAACAAAATGTGTTCATTGTGCCAGCAAGACAAGAGTTAGGCATGTCTTCTAGTGCAGTCCAAGTAGAGAGGATTATAGCTTCTTCTATTCTCTATCCCAGGCTCAGCTTTGGGATTGACTTTCTTTGCTACAAAGCATATTTTTGTGCATTTTATTAAAAACACTAGATTTTAGGCTTATTTGTGTTTGTTTTCAAAATGTTAAGTAATTACATTTTGTTTTACTTTGAGACACAGCCTCTCCAGCTAGGGCAGGGCAGGTTCATATGCACTGTGTAGTCCAACATGGCCTCACATTCAACAGTGATTTTTTTTTGACTCAGGTTCTTAACTGTTGGGATCACAGGTTTTTACGACTAGGCCTCACAAAGTAATTAATGTTTGTATTTGTTTAAATGCCAAAAAGTGGGCCAGAGTTGAAGTCTTGAGATAAAACTGCCACAAATTGAGAAAGAGATATGACAATTTAGAATGTCTTTGACAAATTTATTTCAAGCCATTGCAATATTTACAGGATATTGTTCCAGTTAAAGATAATTAACTGTGTGGTTTAGGATGGATGAAATAGATATATTTTTCAAAACACTACTAGAAGATTTCTAGATAATTTAAAGCTCATCTCTCTCTATATAAATGTCCTTTAAAAAGAGCAATTATATCTTCTTCCGGATTTTATTTTAAAATATGTTACATAGGGGCCAGGCATTTAGCTCTGCAGCACCGTGCCTGCCTGGCAAACATAAAATCCTCAGTTTGATTTCTGATACCAGAAAAAAAGTTATGCTGTATCTTTAATTTTGTCTAATCATTTGAATCACTACTGGAACCTTTGGAGGTGTCCTAAGTAAGAACAATAGTTCCACCCAAATGTCTTCTTCCCTTTCACTCTGGAAATAAAGATGTGGTTGAGTACAAAGTCTCTGAACTGAAAATATTTGCCAGGATTCTTTTGCAGCTAGATGGCAAATTCTTGTTATTCTAAGAAGAAATAATGTGTCGAAGTCTGAAAATTAACATTAGGTCAAGTTTTCAAGATTCTTTCTGGATGTAGCAGTGACCTAGCTCACCTGAGCTTCAGACAATGGAGGAGTGACATTGTGGGATCAGTCTCTGATTGGCTGTATGCAGCAGATCTAGCCCATCCATCCTGGCTGTACATTGTGATCCCATTACTAAGAAACATGTTTCAAGACTTATGAAACCAGTAGTATATTTTGGATTCCCTTTGATGGAGAGTCTTGCCCTTCTATAGAACAAATGCACTTTGATGATGTGTGCTGAGTGTATTAAAGTTTGTGCATTGTTTTAAAATTTCAGTAGCAAGTACACATTGAAAATCCTGCTTTTCTAATTAGAGATACAAAGACCAATGCACTTTAAATATAAATCTATTTTCCATACATTTATAATAGAAACATTTCTCCTGTATTTTACAGTGTTTATGAGGTTTTGAAGAATCTCAGAGTTTTATACAATATGAAATAGAAAGCCATTTGGAGGCTATTTAGTGATGCCTATTAAAAAGAAAAGTATGTATACATTCTGGGTTCTACCTCTCAAAGTCTGCCTTGCAGAAATATTTCCACATACTCATAGTTAAAAAAACACAAATTTTCTAGGAAAAAATGAAATACATAGTCCTCTCAATATGTATACTTTATATGCACATAGAGTATAAGGTCATTTTTTTTGTGCAATGAGAAGATACAGAGTGCATATTGATATCACAGAATATTTCTGTGAGAAAGAAGTCAGGATTCCTAATTACAATTTTTTTTTTTTTGAGACAGGGTCTCACTTTGTAGTTCAGGCTGGCCCTGAGCTCACTATGGTGCCCAGGCAAGCCGCCGCGAACTCAGCAATCCTCCCGTCTCTGTCTCCCGAGTGCTGGGATGACAGGCGTGAGCCACCACGTCCGGCATTGTGGTATGCGGTGATGATTGTTGGTGGGCGTGTCTCCACGCCCAGCGTTATATGTGGTTACCGGGGATCGAACTCAGGTCCTTGCTCTTGCGAGGCAGGCACCGGAAACACTGAGCCAACCCTCCGGCCCCCCTAAATACAATTTTTGTTGTGGGATGAAACTGCCAATTATCTTGATTACTCTGCATTTCAAAATTATAATAAAGGTCAAGGAGGAAATGTTAATTTGATGTTAAAGCTGTGAGCTTTGCTATTTTATGCCAGTAAATATTTGTTAACTAAAAAAAGAATTAAGAGAAAAAAGCATAAATATTACCGATTTATTCTGTAAAGAAAAAACTATGAACAGTATAAGTATCTATCAGTATAAGAATGGTACATAAATTATAGAAAAATCCACACTGTGAGATTCTTCTTAAAGCAGCTGAGAAGTGTTCTGACACAGGACAAGAAATACTATATAATGACATGGAAAATATGTTACAGAAACATGTGCACATTATCATACCATTTAAGTAAAAATGTATGTGCATATATCTCTGTATTTCTGAGTATGCATCAGAGGAAGGAATCAAAGCTGAGATAAGGCTGCAATCTGTCTTTGAACTCCTCATTTTTGCAATTTCCAACATATAATAGAAGCCACATGTTGACCTAGATATAATGCTTTACTCTTTCTATCATTCAGAGTGTAATAAGTGGCATCAACCAGAATAAATGTGTTTGTGAGATGTACAGGAGAAGCACAGAAAGACAGTTCAGTGAGGCTACTTCTGGCAAGGGAAGAGTGATTTGTGACCAACAATTAGAAATGAAGCCAGACTATTACATTTTAATTCTATACGTTTCTTTCTTTTTCTTACTTCTTAAATATGTTCCAGGACTTGTGGACTCAAGTATAACATAAAATCAGGGACCACAGAATATTTAGTGTTTGATGAAAATCTATGCACCATAGGAGGTGTTTAAGAGTGTCAGATGCTAGTGCTGCTGTGGAATTTATTGTCTCAAAACCACGGCTTCAAAGAAATTGGTTTTGATCGAAGAGGAAAGTTCTGAGTCAAAAAATAATTCAAATAAAAATGGAAAATATGACTTACACTGGAGCTCTTTGAGCCATTATTTAATTTTTCTTTGAGAACAGTGAAACTTTTTTCTTGGTAAATTTGGGAATTATGGAGAAAGCCTTGAGGGAAGTGAGAGACTATGCAAAATGTAGTAACTGCAGCTGGGAGGCCATCCTGGAGTTGAAGAAAACAAAACAGATTTAATAGGGAGGCAGCCTCGCTAAATGTGGCTTGTACAAAAAAGACAGTTGGAGAACAGCTGGATTGTTTTGTAATAGGGAAAATTAGATAACCTAATAGCCAACATTTAAGTTTTCAAAGAATAGATAAATTATAGTTAATAGATAAATACTTTTTTAACTGCATTCTTTATTGGTACAATTTGCATACATCTCACAATCACACATAACACTGGGGAATTTGTACCAATATATGACACAGTCAATTCTCATTTTTACCCATATCCCCACCCACACCTCCCCACCCCCTATATACCTGCTCTTTTATTTTCTTTCAGAATCATATTTATTCTTTCCCTTCATTATATCCCCACACCAAATTTCCAAAGGAAATTTCACATTCTAAAAAGACTGTCATACTTTAGAGATCATGTGAGTCTACCGGTGCTCATATCATTGAGAAGATACGGTATTTGCATATCTGTGCTGTATTCATTTCACTCATTAGCGTGTCATCCAGGTGCATCCATTTGCACATAAATGAATCAATCTTGTCATTCTTTATAACAAAGTAACACTCCATTTTATTAAAAAAAAACCCACATCTTCTTTATCCAATTTCCAGTTGATGGGCATTTGGGTTGTTTCCAAGATTGAGCTATCACGAACTGAGATGCTATGAACGAGGGTGTACATCTGTCTTTCCAATGGGATTTTCTAAATTCTTTTGGGTATATTCCTAGCAGGCAGATAGCAGGGTCAAATGGGACCCCTAGTCCTAGTTTTCTGAGAAATCTCGACACGGATCTCCACAATGGTTGCACAAGTCTGAAATCCCAACAGCGGAGAAGGTTTCCTTTCTCCCCACAGCCTCGCCAGCATTTATTTTTGGTTGATTTTGTAATAGCGGCCATTCTTTGTGGAGTGAGATGAATCTCAGTGTTGTTTTCATTTGCAACTCTCGAATGCCCGGTGATGTTGAACATTTCTTCATATGCTTCTTGGCTGCTTTGACTTCTGCCTCTGAGAAGTGTCTGTTCATTTCAGATGCCCATTTTTGAATTGGATCTTTAAACTTGGGGAGGCTGATGTTTAAGTTCTTTATATATTGTAGATAATAGCCCTTTGTCTGATAAACACCTAGTAAATATTTTTTCCCATGTTCTTGGTGATCTTTTGGCAGTATCAGTGACTTCTTTTGCTGTACAAAAGCTTTTCAATAGGATGAGATCCCATTTGTTGATTCTTTCTGCTAGTTCTTGTGCTATAGAGGCTTTATTCATAAGGTCTCTGCCTAAGCCAATGTCTCCAAGAGTTTTACCTAATCTGTTTTGCAGCAGGCTTATTGTTTTTATTTTAATGTTTAAGTCTCATATCCATTGTGAGTTTAGTTTTGTGCATGGTGAAAGAGACAGGTCTAGCTTTAGCTTTTGGCAAGTTGAAGCCCAATTTTTCCAGCACCATTTGTTAAAGAGGCTGTCTTTCCTCCATTGGGGATGTTTGGCTCCTTTGCCAAAGATAAGGTGGCTTAGTGTGTCCAGGGTTGTTTCTGCATCTTCTAATCTATTCCACTGGTCCTTGGGTCTGTTACTTTGCCAGTACCATGCAGCTTTTATCACAGTGGCTTTATAGTACAGTTTTAAATTGGGGATTGTAACACCCCCTGCCATGTCGTGGTTGCTTAGAATTACTTTTGCTATTCTAGGTTTCTTGTGGTTCCAGATGAACTTTTGTATTATATTCTCTAGCTCTGTGAAGTATACCATTGGGATTTCAATTGCAATTGCATTGAATCTGTATAGTAGTGGTAGAAGTATAGCCATTTTGACAATGTTGGTTCTCCCTACACAGGAATAAGGGATATCTTTCCACTTTCTGATTTCCTTTTCTAACTCATTTTTCAGAGTCCTATAGTTTTCAGAGTAGAGGTCTTCCACTTCCTTTGTTAGGTTGATACCTAGGTATTTCATTTTTCTGGGTGCTACTGTGAAAGGGATTGACTCCCCAGTTTCTCTTTCAGTGAGTCTGTTGTTTGTGTAGACAAAGGCTGTTGATTTTTGAGCATTAACCCTGTATCAAGCAACACTACCAAATTTGGTAATTAAGTCTAGTAGTCTTTTGGTTGAATTTTTAGGATCCTCTAGATAGAGTATCATATCATCAGCAAATAATGACAGTTTAACTTCTTCCTTACTTATCTTTATTACTTTTATATCTGTCCTGCCTGATTGCTATGGCTAATGTTTCCAACACCATATTGAACAAGAGTGGAGACAATGGGCATCCTTGTCTTGTTCCTGATCTTAGTGTAAAAGGTTTCAGTTTTTGCCCATTAAGTATGATGCTGGCTGTTGGTTTCTCATAAATACCTTATATTAAATTGAAATAAAGTCCATCGATTCTGATTCTCTGTAGGGTTTTGATCAGAAATGGGTGTTGGATTTTGTCAAATGCTTTTTCTGCATCTATTGAGATAATCATATGGTTTTTGTCCTTGAGTCTGTTAATATAGTGTATTACATTGATTGATTTATGTATGTTGAACCAGCCTTGCATCCCTGGGATAAATCCGACTTGATCAGGGTGTATGATTTTCTTGATAACTCTCTGCATTCTGTTTGCCAGTATGTTACTGAGGATTTTTGTGTCAATGCTCATTAGAGAGATTGGCCTGTAGTTTACTTTTTTGGTGGGATCTTTCCCTGCCTTTGGAATCAAGGTGATGGTTGCTTCAAGGAATGATTTGGGGACTACTGCTTCCCTTTCTGTTTCATTAAAGAGATTGAGAAGTACTGGTATTAACTCTTCTTTGAAAGTTTTGTAGAATTCAGAAGTGATGCCATCAGGACCAGGGCTTTTCTTTGTTGGTAGGCTTTTTATTACGTTTTCAATTTCCCAGATTGATATCAGGTTGTTTAACATTTTTATATCCTTTTCATTCAGCTTTGGAAGTTCATATGAGTCTAGGAATCTATCCATTTCTTCTAGATTTTCCATCTTCTTGGAGTAAAGATTTTCAAAGTACGTGTTTATTATCCTTTGGACTTCTTCTGGGTCTGTGCTGATTTCCCCATTTTCATTCCTTATAGCATGTATTTGAGCCTTTTCCTTCCTTTGTTTGATAAGGTTGGCTAAGTGTCTGTTGATCTTATTTATCCTTTCAAAGAACCAACTCTTTGATTCCTTCTTTGTATTGTTCTCTTTATCTCCATTGCATTAATTTCTGCTCTGATCCTTATAATTTCCTGTCTAGTATGTGCTTTGGGCTTGTTTTCCTCCTCTTTTTCTAATTGTCTGAGGTTCATCATTAGATTGTTTATTTCAGTTTGCTCTATTTTCCGAGTATATACATTTACTGCTATGAATTTCCCTAGCAGAACTGCTTTCATTGTGTCCCATAAATTCCTGTATGTTGTGCTGGGGTTTTCATTTAGTTGTGGAGACTGTTTAATTTCTTCTTTCATTTCTTTTGTGGCCCATTGGTTGGTTAACAGAGTGTTGTTCAATTTCCATGTGTTTGTGAGGATCTTGGAATTTCTTCTGCTATTCAGCTCCAGTTTCAAGGCACTATGGTCTGATAGTATGCAGAGGATAACTTTGATTCCTTTGCATTTACTTAAGCCTGTTCTATGGACTAGAATGTGATCTATTTTGGAGAATGATCCATGAGCAGCTAAGAAGGTATATTCTCACTTTTTAGGGGAAAAAATTCTGTAGACATCTAATAAGTCCATTTGCTCAAAAGTTTGATTTAGCTCAAGTATTTCCTTATTGATTCTTTGTCCAGTTGATCTGTCAATTTGTGATAGTGGAGTATTGAAGTCTCCTACTACTATTGTATTCGTGATTAACTGGCTTTTCATGTCCATTAATGTTTGTTTAATATAGTTGGGTGCATTAGAGTTTGGTGCATAAATATTTATGATTATTATTTCTTTCTCTTGGATAGTTCCTTGTACGATGATATAGTGACCTTCTTTATCTCTTTTAATCAGTTTGGGTTTGAAATCTATTTTATCTGCAAACAAGATAGCCACTCCTGCATTTTACAGTTTCCTGTGGCATGGAGGATTGTTTTCCAACCTTTTATTTTCATTCTATGGGTTTCCTTCTGACTTAGGTGTGTTTCCTGTATGCAGCAGATTGTAGGATCTTGCTTCTTGATCCAGTCTTCTAGTTTGTGTCTTTTTTTTTTTTTTTGAGACAGGGTCTTGCTTTATAATTCAGGCCAGCCCTGAGCTCACTATGTAGCCCAGGCAAGCCTCGAACTCAGCAAACCTCCTGTCTCTGCCTCCTGAGTGCTGGGATTACAGGCATGAGCCACCACTCCTGGCACTATTCTGTGTCTTTTAATTGGCCCATTGAGGCCATTGATATTAATGGTTATGACTGATATATAAATATTCAGAGCTGCCATGTTTTCCTGTTCTTGGTTCTTTTTTTCTTTGTTTTTCCCCTTTTCTATTTAGTTTCTTGTTTGCCCCAATGAATTCACTCTCCTGGGTCTCATGGGTATGGAATTTTCTGTGTTTTTTTTTTTTTTTTCCAAGATGTTCTTTAGGATGTTTGGGAGTGCAGGTTTTGTATTTGTGAAGTTTTTCAGGTGTTCTTTGTCATGGAAGTATCTTATTTCTCCATCTATTCTGAAAGATAGTTTTGCAGAATACAACAGTCTAGGTTGGAGATTGTTTTCCTGCAATGCTTGAAAAACTTCCCTCTAGGTTGTCCTTGTGTTGAGTGTTTGTGTTGAAAAGTCTGCTGTGATCCTCATGGGCTTCCCTTTATAGGTGATTTTCTTCCTTTCTCTCACTGTTTTCAGTATTTCATTCTTTTGTTGTGCATCTGGAAACTTGATAATTATATGTTTAGGTATAGATATTTTTATGTCATGGTGGTTTTGAGTCTGATAGGCCTCATTTATCTGTATGCCTGTTTCTTTTCCTGTGAAGTTTTCTGTTGTTATCTCTGACAATAGCTTTTTTATGTCTTTTACAGTGTCTCCTGCTTCCTCAGTGACTCCAATCAGTCTTATATTATTTTTCTTTGAGTCATCTAGAAGCTGTTAAATTGATTTCTCATGGTCTCTTGCTCTTTTCCATAGATTATATCTTTCCTGCTCTTTGGCTGCTATGCTGTCCTCTAGGTCTGAGATTTGGTTCTCTGCTTCATTCATCCTACTGCAGAAGCTTTCGTTCTCCTTCATCATTCCCTGGAGCTCTGCTTGAAGCTGTTTAAAAGGTTCCATTGCTTCTGCTATCTTGAATTCTATCATCTTGCTGATCTCTTCTTTAATGATGTCTTTCACTGTGGACAGTATTCCTGTTTTGATCTCAGAGATGTGTTCTGATTTCCATTTTACTAGATCTGCTTGAGTTACCATCTCCAAGAGTCCTGGTGCTTGAGTTTCAGTTTTCCCTATTTCCTTTTTCTCTGAATTTCCCTGTGGTGGTGATCTTTGTGTCTGTGTTTTTTTTTTTTTTTTAATATTTTCTCATTTCTACTCTTTCATTGTTACTAATGCTATTCTTTGCCTGATGACAGGGCAATGTTTGTTGCAGGTCTCTTTCTATTTTTGGGGGCTGTTTGGATGTGGCACCTTCCTGGGGTGTCCTCCTTGAATCTGTAATGACTCTTGAAAGTTCTCAGTTCTGACACGTCATGGGAGGTATTTGAGCAGAACAATCACATCATGTTTGTTACCATAATACAATCAATACCAATGTCAGTATTAAACACAGTGAATAGAATGAAAAGATTTGTTAAATTCTATTCTGAAGACTTTCAGTTTATGAGTTACCTCTATGTCCCTATGCCAAAATTTAGAATCAATCAGCAATGTGTATACAGCATGTAGATCATAAATTCACCCGCTGAACCCTTTGGCAATAAGAGGTCACTGGGGAATCAGGGAGATAGGGGGAGAGAAGGAGAGTGAAATAGGGTTAGCAGATTCATGAAGATCACCTATACTCTAGAACCTCATATATGCCAGTGGATAATAGAGGTTAAAAGGGTGTATATAAAACAGTACCAACTGTATGGTGTAAGAGCATTCGAGACTTTGTACACCTTCTTATATTAGCATAGGAGAAGAAATAGGGCAGCCTAAGAGTCTTTTACTTCTGGGTATTGCTTCTGACAAGAAGATAGGAGAGGGTGTGGGGTCACGAGGTGAGTAGAGGGATCTAGGAGTAGATGGCAAAATAGAAGCTAGATTTCCACTCCCTCTTTTTTTTTTTTTTAATCTTGCCTGGTCTCTCAGTGCAGCTGCAGTGTGTAGGGATGCAGGAAATGGCTCCGGCTCCTCTCGGACCTGGGTCCTCACAACGCAGCTCCGCGGTGGGGTTGGGGCCAGCCGGCGGGCCTCAGTCCTCCGTGGTGGGGATGGCACCTGGGGTCCGTACCTGACTCCTCACTGCACGGCTCCTGGGTGGAGCAGGCTGGTGGGCAGGCCTCAGTCCTCCGCCGCTGCCACTGCTGGGAATGAGCAGCACCTGGGGTAGCCGAGTCCTCTGAGCCGGCTTGGGGTGGAGCAGGCCAGTGTGCAGGCCTTAGTCTGCCGCTGCCGCCAGGAACTGAATGGCGCCCAGAGCAGCTGAGTTGTCTGCGCCGCCTTGGGATGGAGCAGGCTGTTGTGCAAGCCTCAGTCTGCCACTGCCGTTGCCACCAGGGACAGAATGGTGCCCAGAGCAGCCAAGTCGTCTGTGCCACTCGGAGTGGAGCCAGCCAGTTTGCAAGTCTCAGTCTGCCTCCGCCACTGCCACCAGGAACAGAATGGCGCCCGGAGCAGCTGAGTCTTCCGTACTGGCTCCGGGTGGAGTGGGCCCGTGTACGGGCCTCACTCCGCCACTGCTGCTGCCAGGGACAGAATCGATAAATACTTTTTTAGGGTGAGTAATATTGCTTTGAAACTTCCATTCCCGAAATTAAAAAAAAAATTACAGTACCATAACATCTTGAACTATGATTTTTTAAACTTGTAATGGTTGTTTTTACTGACTTTTGTGATGGTTTTAAAAATTCTATCCAGGGCAAGTTATAATGTGGACATTTCTGAGACACAATTCTCAAGTTTAGAATTGAAACTTAGTTATGTCAAATTATAACTATCTTTAAAAATTTCTTATTCACAAAGGTAAGCACAATAATAACTAAATACATCTCAACAAATTATATCAGTGATAAGTGTTTTAAAACATTTTAAATAAACTAAAATGAAGCTTACTCCCAAAAGTTATTCACAGACTACATTGGAATATGCTAACACTTGGTATGAAGAATTCTGCTAAAGTTTTCAGTTGGACAGTGACATTGAGGCTGCAGTTTGGGTTGCTGGATTGCAATTAAAGTGAAATTTGATTTGCACTTAAAATAAAACTTTATTCTTAGAAAAAGAAACCATGCTATCTGGCATATATTCAATGTGTATTTCTAGGTCCATTACATGGACTTGAGAAAAAAAAAATAACTGTAGATTCCTTTTAATGAGAAAGTATTAATCAAATATTTGCAATATGAAAAGCACATTCAATAAATATATGACTTTTTCTGTGGGCCTGCCTGTTGGGGGAAGTGTCACAGAGACCGAGGTGCAATAGACTTGGTAAGAAAGGGACTGGGCTCCATTAAGCAGTGTTCCAGTTGCAGACTTCCAGCAACCAGGGTCAGACCAAAAGCTCGTGGGCTTTCCATTCTTTGCTGGCCTGTTGGGGGAAGTGGTCAGGGACTGAGGCTTAGGAGCATTGTTTTCCTGTGTTGGGGTGAGACCAGAAGCCCATAGAACCTCCATTTCCTTGTGGGCTAGACTGAACATGACTGTTGCACGGGAAGGAGCCTCCAGAGACACCACCTACTTCTCTGCAGACATTAAATAAGTGTGGCAGCAGTGCTGGAATATAGACCGAGGTTTTCAGTGAGTTCCTCTGCCCAGTCCACCACAATGAAAAAAACACTCTGTAGAAAAGTAAGGGAATCCTGTTGACCATAGCCATTGGTGAGTTGGTGGAGACAGTTCCACCTGCAAGATTCTGGATTCTTGCACATTTCAACCGTGCAGAAGTTCAGTCAACTCAGCATTTTACTCAGGCATTTTACTCAGAACCTAGACAAGGGATGACAACTGTCTCTCTGTGACTACTAAACTTTGATAAGCATGCTACTGCTCATACTATTTACAGGAGACAACAGATCCACGGCTGGGTAGGATGAAGCATGCCTGTAATCCCAGCACTCTGGGAGGCCTAGACAGGATGCTTACAAATTAAATTGGCTGAGTAATTTAAGAACTTCATAAGACATTGTTGGAAAATTGAAAAAATAAAGAGACTTTAAATGTCCTTTCAATTTAATTTAAGAGTATGACCTTAAGGCACATCTGCATTGTTTCTCTGGTTGGAGAAACTGAAAGCAGAAGTAAGGACTTAAATATGTAGTAAATATTGGGAAATGGAAGAAAATGTTCATATGAGAAGGGGAACAGAGAGAGGATTAAGGAAAGAAGAGGCAATAGAAAAAACGAATAGAAATAAAAATTGAAACAAAGCTTTTGTAAATGAGGGGGAAAGGAGTTGAAGGGAAGATACTGAGAAAAGAAAGAGCCAAGATAAATTACATACAGTACAAATTCCCTATGATGAATTTGTCATTATGTATATCTAAAGCGTACCAATAAATGTTTTGCTTCTAAAAAGGGGGGACTGGGGGTGTAGTTTAGTACAAGGCTCAGGCTCCAGTGGTGTATGTGGAATGAAGGAAATCTGAGGACATACTCACTCTTGAGGGAGCAAGTCCCCAAAGTGCCTAAGAGTTTGTGTATTATTATATTTTATGACTTTCTTCTTCTTTTTTTTGCTTTTCGTAGAGAGTTTGGTACTCTGAAAATCTCTTATACTCCACCCCCTCCATTTCTTTCTCTTTTTTTAGTGTTTCCTGGATCAACTTGTTCTTTTCCCCTGGATATACTGCTGCCTTGATTTCTCACAAGAAGAACTCTTAGACAGACTCTGCTTGGGTTTTTTTCTTTTGCCTTTATGCTGAGTGCAGTGATATAAGGATTTGGGATTCTCCTAGATGAACATAAATATATATGGCATGGGATTCTAAAGGAATCCATTTCATATCTTTTACCTAACCCTCTTCCATTACAACTGCATGAAGGGAAGCTTTGAAATAAAAAGTAATTGCAGGAAATGGACTAGAGGCCAGCTTTGTGACCACAGGAAGGGAAAGAACAGCTGTTCAAGCACAGATGAGGATTAAAATTTCTGAGCTACTGGTAAGATGCTCATGGCTCTTCAGAAGGACAGCAGTGGAATGATGAGGAGCCTGGAAATGCACTCTTGAGAGAGAATCTTTGCCATCAGCTCAGTCCTCCCAAAAAGGGTATTTCTGGGTTACCTTCTTTCCAATTGCAATTAGTCACACTTGCTTTTTCCTTGGTGGCCTGACAGAAGTATTGGCCATACACTCCCCAGGCTGTGAATTCTCTGAGCTGGAAGGCACTACAGTCATATCCATAACCCTCTTTACTCTTGAGGATTTGCACTTTCTCTTTAGTGAAACTATGAAATCTCAGGCATGAGGCAGTTTGGGGAAAATGGGCTGTGTCTTGGTGAGACGAGTCAAGATTCAGATCTCATGGCCTCTGTTCTTCCATAGAGACCTGGATAGAGCTGACTGCTATTTGCAAGGCATTGGATGCTGTAAGAGTTTTTCCAGATGGATCCTCAGGAGATGAAGACCCATAAGAACCTTGAGTGTCTGTACAGATTTGTTTGCAAGACCACACAGAATTAGCAGCCTCACCCTGCAATGTCAGGAAAGGTCCTCCAAAGTTGTCTCAGACCATCCCATGCCTTACAGAGGTATTTGTAGTCCATCTGTTATGCAGCCTTCCTTGTCTTTCTTCATTTGTGCCCAACTAGTCCTCTTTACTCTTAACCCTCCACTGTGATTTGAGCTTTCCCGCCTCATTCATATAGTAGTTCATCAATTTTAATAGGCTATTCTGACTGCAATCCTTTAAGATTCACCTCAGACTTCATTCTGTCTATGAAACCTGTGTAATCACTTCTGCTGGAAAGGGTCTTGTCTCATACGTCTTATTTTCCATATATTATGCTCTCCTCTAATGTATTTAATGTGTTTGGAACCATCTTACATTTAACATTGTAAGTACATCTAATTCCCATATTCCTAAGAGTAATGTCTTTAAAGACAAAGGTTGTATGTGTAGGAAGTGGAAAAGAAAGAATAGAGAAATAAAGACATCTTTATGTACTTCAGTTGTGAGCTGAGATTACCCCACCTACTGAAAAATAAATAGAAACTATTGGCTTTCATCCTCTGAGAATTCATGGGCTTTCTCAAGATTTCTACAAATTCTGGGAGGTTTATTGCCTCATTATTACAGTTGGTTACTCTCTTTATTGTTTCTCTATTTTCTGAATCTTGCACATGGGTCATTTCTTAAAAACTTTACCATTATCTGTTTTCCACCAACCTGGTTTAAAAACTTCCTCTT
>PVIC010004628.1:28560-61705 GCA_004025085.1 Thryonomys swinderianus
AAAAAAAAAACAACTTCCTCTTATCTTTGATCTCCCTAATACCATTCACATAAAGACACTTGTAGTTGTAGACTATATAAAAGTTTGAACTTAGATTCATTTTTGCACCATATAGTAAAAATAGAAGATTTGATTCTTCATTTCTTCAGGGTCATTTCTGTACCCTTCAACTGAGGAATTTTTCACTGCTTAACATATGTCCACCGGAGCTGTACCACTGCAGTGGGATGCATTCTGCATGACTAGACCCCTTCTCTTTCTATATATCTCCAATTACACATACATACTTCATCCATATGCTGGATGTAGGCTCTTTCATACTTCCAGAAAAGGAGTCATTTAAGGTGACAAGAAACAGAGATGAGAACAGAGAAAGTCTACTTCCTTAGGTTAGGAGCAGCTCAGCAGTTGTATGTTTGTTTGTTTGTTTGTTTAATAGCAAACCTTCTGTTCCTTACGTTGTTCTTATATGTAACTTCTAAAAAACATTATACCCTTAAGGATCACCAAGCATACATCTCTATGAATGAAAAAACAGCATTAACCACAAACCCAAGATATTTCCCTGCTTTGATAGCATGCTGTAGATCTGTCTTCCCCTTACCCAGTTAGCCCCACATCTTTTCCCAGCCTCCAGGTTTCTGTCTAGCATATTTTGTGGTTAGCTGGCTGTCATTTAATCCTCCAAAAGAGGTCCTGACTACTGTTGCCTAAATGCTGTTTCCTAAATTAACTCCTATACTATAGTCAGTGCCTCTTGGGGTACTTGTCAAAAAACAGAATGTCATTGAATCACAATCCATGAAATTAATAAAAAAGCCCTAGTAAGTCCTTGGAAGATTCTTGTGAGGAAATGTGTGAAAGTTATTGTGTAAATGCATTCTTTTCTCATCTGTGTGTTGAAGAGAAAAGGATTCTTCCCTTCTCAGGAAAAGTACAGTCTCTGTCATCATCCACCTGATTTCTCACGAGGAAGAAAGTATTTATTTTGCTCTGTTGACAGCCATATACCTCACTGCTTTGTTTCTATATTGGCTGCAATAACCTTTTATTTTTCCTTGAGGATAATTTAAATAGATAGATTCATCATGCACAGATACTCATGAACAGAGGACTTATATTGTAAAATTATACACACAGTCCTCTATCAAATAAATAGCAAGAGAGCAAACATGAAGTATGCAGACAAGTTGGATGGCATTTAAGACACAGGAGGACATGAGTCAGGAAGAAGTAAGTTCAGCTGAAATATGGCTTACAACCAGAAATATTGGATATAGCATCCCAAACAAATACTAGCTATAGCTTAGCATGCTTGAGTAGGGCCTTCAGTAGTCACCCATCTGCTCTGGGCCCTCTGGCTTCTGCCTTCTCTGGAGGCAAGCCTGTGAACCTCCAGAACCATGGAAATTTAGTGCTGAAATTGGTGGGAAAATCCCACCCACCCAGTGTGACAGTCACTGCCTGACTCTCTTGAATTACAATAAGACTCATCTCCTATTCAAATCCTGACCTTGCTGAGAGTGTGAGCTCTGGCCTGAAGGCCAGGCTAAATTGGCACACCCTCTGTCCTGTCTGTTTGGGTGACTCACCAGTATTCAGCATTTTCCACTGATTGGCTGCCAGCCATCCCTGTTGGCTCACTCATTCTTTTTGGAATGGTTTGGCACTTCTGAGCTGAGGCAGTCCCTTAAGTTGCTATTTACTTGTATACAGTCATTCAGAAGAGTATAAATCTAGTTTGCATGAGATGCAGGTTGGGACCTGTCACATCTACTATGACATCAGACAAAGATCCTTACATCTTTCTGCATGTCCTGTTCACTATTTATTCATCTGTGTCCCTCTTATGGATTCCTAGGGTAGAGAAACCTCATACCTGCAAAACCATGAAAATGCTAATGACAAAGAAATCAAAGGCCAATGTTGCCCCTTTTATCTGTGTGGTAAGATGAGATACAAAAGATTTGTGCATTTGGGAAAAGGGTCAATTTCCTCCTTTTTTGGTTATTCTCAGCCCTTATATGTAGTGTGAAGCATTGATTGTGGAGCTTGTATATGGATGTTGATTTTTATGTAAGGTAATTATCTTTCTAGGTAAGGAATTATCTTCCCAGATAAGAAATTATCTTCATTAAGAGGAAGGGATCTAGTTTTCAATGTCCTTCTTCTTTGGCCCAGGGCCCAGCACAGGTTTAGTCTGTTGCAGTCTTAGAAACACTTGCTGAAAAAAATGAATGGGGCAAACTTCTGTGGAAAAACAAAGGATGTTGAAGAAAGGACCTTTCTGCCAGCAATATTAATTTTTTCCACACACTTGGTAAAACATCAAAAGTAGGCTTTACTTATTCTTGGACAGGAAAAAATATACAACAAATCAATCTGTGTTAATCTAAGTTCAACTCATAGGTGAAATAGCCAGAATGAAGTTTTGGAGGAAAAGTGCTTGTGGTCATCTAAGCACAGAACAAAGGTGGATTGTTTCATGGGACTTTGAACATGTTGCATGAATGCTTTAATTTTTCAGTTATTTTTGAGTGCATGGAAGAGGCAGTGTGAGCTCAGTGAAGACAGGCCCTGTGTAAGATGATTGGGATCTTGAGCTCTGGAGTGAGAGATGAAATCCCGCAGAGGCTGTGCACTGGCTGAGTGACTCCATGCACCATCATTGAACCTCCTCAAGGGCTCTCTACCTCCATGGATATATTAGAAATCACAGGGTGGTGGCTAGAATTAAGTGAAATAATGTCAGATGCATAGGAAGGAAACTAACATATAATGACTGATAAATATTAGTTATTACTAATGATTCTGTTTGATTCATTTTGGGCTTTGAAAGATTGGGCAATTAGGGTATACACACATTTATTAATTTATTCCTACTGTTGAGTAGTGCACAGTGAAAGAAATGGGAAAAATCATCAGGATATCATAACAAATAATCTAAAATATCAGATAAACAAAATAATAAAAAATAATTAATAATTAGTGAAATGCAAATGGATGACAGTGACACTTTGTCTCCAAAACAGATCAGCAATAACAATTCAAAAGATTTTTAGAATAAGGAGAAATAATAAAATTGTAATGTAAAATGGTGTAGCTGCTATGAAAATGGGTATGATGAGTCTTTAAAAAATGAAAAATTGGAACTTTTAACATAATTCAGCACTCACTTTAGGGTAGTTACTGGAGATAACTGAAATCAGAATTTTGAATAGTTGCTACTACTCTGATCTTCCTTGAAACACTATTTATAGTCACCAAGACATTAAAACAAAATTCAGAAAGTCTGTTAATTGTTCAATAAAGAAAATTTGGCTTATCTAGATTGGGAATATTAGTCAGCTGTAGAAAGAAGAATATTCAAAACTATGCAACAGGATGGATGACCATTGAGATTAATATGCTAAATGAAATTAGCTAGTCACTGAATAGCAAATGCTGTCTGGTTTCATGTAACAGATATATTTCAAACAGTCAAATTCATTGAATCAAGAATGGCAATTATCAGGGTTTAGGGGTTTGGGGAAAAACAGAAGGATGATTATAATCCACAAGTGCACAGTTTTAGTAACAAGATCAACCCAGAGATCTGCTGCACAAGGTTTCTACCATTAGCAATAACAGTACACACCTTAAAAATTCCAATAAGATAGTAGATCTCATAATAAGTATTCTTGTTAGAATAATAATTTTGAAAACCTAAACTAAATAAACCATATATCTAGAAAAAGAATATTTGGGGCAGTGTCAATGCCTTACCCCTTGGAAAGTTGGCAGCATGAATATTTTGTGAACAACTTTGTTCCATCACTTTATTCTCAAGTCTGTATCTAACCATGCTTACTGTCTTTTCAAAGCCTGGAATTCAAGCTTGTGTAACTGCATGAAAGTTTTAGCTGATCTGAGTCATTCCAAATCATCGTGACAACTTGGAATCATAAAGCCATTTCCCAAGCCATTCCATACAAATAAAAATCATCTACTACCAATTGAACTGAAATTTGAATTAAAAATTTTGCAGAATATATGATTTTCATGTGTGCCCATAGTTTTTGAAGGCTATTTCACATTGAGCTAAGAGAAAATAATGATTTTACCCCTAAGATTTTTGCATTTGAAAAATGTTAAGAAATATGCTTACCTTTTGTATGTTTTGTACATGCTAAATGATGAGGACACATTCATAGCAAGAAATTGTGAAGTCTCTGAGAAAATCTTATTTTATTTTCTGAGACACTACAAATAATGTTAACTATGCCTCACATACATTTAGATAAAAATCACGTGTTTTGACTAATATAATAAAATATCCTTTCAAAGCAAATATGGAGAAAACTTTTCCTCATTAAAATAGATATATCCAATATAAATATGGATACAGAAGTATTTTCCTAAATTATATTTCTCAGTGAACTCTATTTGACCTTCCTTTTAAAGACACACAGAAAGAAAGCTGTCTGGAATACCCCACCCTAAACAATGGATGAATTTATTACATCCCAAGTAAAGAATATCCAAGTATTGGCTCACTACCTGATAGAGAAAGGAAAATAAAAAATCCTCCAAGCATTTTTTTGTTTAGGAAAACTTCAGTTTTCAGGTTTATCTCCACAATATTGGATCCGATGAGACTTGGAACTCTGTGAGCAAACAGGATATTTCAGTTGTGAATAATAACTGATACAAAACATTAGTTGCTATTATTAAAAACTGAAGAGCTCTATTCCAGACTGAGTGAAATTTCTGTTGAGATAATATTTTGGAACAAGACAACTCCTTGGTCAAAATTACAATGAGTCAAATGGTCACTTTATAGATCTTATCTTACTTGACCATCCTGAGACATTTGATATGGACTGAATTCTTCTCTTTGGAAACATTCTCAACTTTTGTGATCATTTATCATCAGGGAGCTTCTCCACTGTGCCCTGGGGTAGCTTTTCTTTGATTAATTCCTTTCCAGTCAATCTTTCTATAATTCTGTTATGATCTTTTTAGATTAAACATTAGACTTACAGTCTTTTGCTGATGTCATCCATTTATGACATCAATTATGAACCATAGGGCGAAAAATCAAAAAGTGTACTTCCTGAGGTTGAAACCCATATCTCTAGAATTTTATTAGTTTTTTTTTTGTTTGACTTAGAGAATCTTCTGGCACTTCAACTTTAGTAGATTGTACACTTAACTCCTTATTTTCTGCCATGCTTCTCCAAGTTGCCTAATTAAAATTCAAGGTATTGTCCATGAGTCCTTTGCCTCCAATATTCCCCATAAAGTTTCTGAAATTTGTTATAACCATGGTCTAATCACCTCTAGTGTTCAGCTGTTTCTGTATTCACCTCAGTCTCAGTGCAGGTGTCCTGTGGCCTCCTAAGGATTTCCTGAGATGCTAAAAGGTTGTCTCCAAATCCATTTTTCAAAGTATTACAGTCTTCCATATGATTGTCTCTTTTTTAAATTGAATTATTTATTAGAACATTTTATATACAGTTCACAATCACACTCAACACTGGGGAATTTGTATCAGTGTATGACACAAGTTAATTCTCATTTTTACCCATATATCTACCCACCCACAACTCCCGATGCTATTTTTTTTCTTTCCAAATCATGTTTATTCTTTCCTCTCATTAAGTTCCCCTACCATCTTCTCTTTGAATACTTCCTACTTTACAAAATATATCACTCATTCTAGAACTCATTTACATCTACAGGTTCTCATACCAGAGAAAAGATATGGTATTTACATATCTGAGATCTATTTATTTCACTTATCAGGGTGTCCTCAAGGTGTATCCATTTCATTGTCTCTTCTATCTGATTAAGGCCTTTCAAAAACTTACTATCATTTTTATAAAATTTGGACTCCTAAAACCCTAGTATAACATATCCTAGATGTTCAAATTTTTTTCTTTTTTCATCTATTAATTTAAAAATTTTTATGAGTACTTTTTTTTTTTTTTTTTTTTAGACAGGGTCTCACTATGTAGCCCAGGCAAACCTGGAACTCAGCAATCCTCCTGACTCTGCCTCCTGAATGCTGGGATTACAGGCGTGAGCCACCACACCTGGTGAGTACATATTTTTATTACATGAAGTTTTCATTTGTAATAAGGAGTAGGTATGGGTATATAACACATCCTGGTTCTTTTTCACCCTCCATTTCCCTCTCCATTCTTCTTCCCTCCATCTCCAGGTTCCCCTACCCATTTTTACTGTTATTATTAATTATTTTATTTTATTTTTATGGTACATAATGTTTATGTTCATTGTGGTTATCTTGTACGTGTACATGACACATTGTAAATCTTTTTACTTCCCAGACCTGGGCCCAGCCCCTCATTCTTGTGAGCCCTTCCCATTTGCAAAGGATCTATCTCCCTGTATTCTTGTAGCAACCCTTTATTTTGCTTTTTATTTATACTTTGCTTTACTCAACTAAGAAATACCATAAGGTAGTCAAGTAGTCTTGTATCTGATTTGTTCTTCAATGTTTTGCAGGTGTATCCATTTTTATAAAAACTTCTCCAATTTACCCTGTTTTACAGCCAAGTAGTTTTCTATTGTGTATAGGTACCACATTTTTTTATTCATTTGTCTGTTGGTGGACATATAGGTTGCTTTCAGGATTTAACTATTATGAATTGTGCTCTATAAGCCTGGCATTCATGTGTTTCAGTAGTGATGTCTTCAGCTCTTTTAGGAAGATAACTAGAGGAGGAGCATCAAGGTTGAATAGAATTTTATTTTTAGTTCTTTGAAAAAGATTCACATTTATGTCCATAATGGTGCACTAGTTTACATTCCCAGCAACAATGTAGGAGGGTTCCCTTTTCACCTCAGGCAGGCCATTTGTTACTACCTGATTTTTTGATGATTCTCATTCTTTCTGGTATAAGAAGAAAGTATAGTGTTGTTTTAGTTTTCATTTTTCTGATGTCCAGAAATGTTGAACATTTTTAATATGCTTATTGTCCATTTGCACATCTTCTTCTGAGAAGTATCTATGCATTTCACTTGACAATTTTTTTAGAGTGGGTCTTGTATTTTTACCTTTTAAAATGTTCTTTATATATTATAGATATTAGTTCTCTGTCTGAGGAAAAGCTAGCAAAAGTATTTTCCTTATTCTGTAGGCTGTCTCTTTACTCTGCCAATTGCTTCCTCAGTGGTGCAGAAGCTTTTATTTTTGATACAATCCATTTATTGATTCCTGTTATTTCTTGCGAAATTTGGGTTCTGTTGAGAAGGTCCTTGGTTCCACTTCTGGTTCTATGAAAATTTTAGGATTGTTTCTTCCACTTCTGTGATAAATGTTGTTGGTATTTTGATTGGGATTGCATTAAATCTGTATATCAGTTTTAAGAGTTTGATCATTTTGACAATATTAATTCTACTTGTCCAAGAACAAGGCACATGTTTTCATTTTCTTCTGTCTTCAATCTTCTCCTCGAGTTATGTAGTTTTCTTTGTAGAGGACTTTCATTAAACCCTGTCTTCACGTTGGTCCTGTCCACAATTCATGGATTCCATACAACTTTTTTTATATCTGGTATTTCTATCTGTCATACATTTTTGGATTCTATATCTTTGGCAAATTTGCCATTCATGTGTTGAACTGTTTTCTTCCAGTGTTTTGTTTGTTTTGCTCATGTCTACATTGGTCATTTTGTAGGAGAATTCCATAAATTTCTGGGTCATGTCCTCTTTGAACTTGCCTAATTTGTTCATCTCTCCTTTCATTGGGTGATAGAGCTCTGCTCCTTGGAGTTGCTTTCATCTGTTTTGGTGTGCAGTAGTTCTGCTGTGGGAGAGTTAAACACCACCAGGAGGCCTTTCACTGCCTCATTTTCCCAAGTCCCTGTGTGTATACATATGGCATAAATGTGTACATATGTCTTCATGACTTCTTTGTATATGTGTACAGTATATGTATGCACACGTGTGTGTGTGTGTGTGTGTGTGTGTGTGAAAGAGAGAGAGAGAGAAAGAGAGAGGGACAGAGATGAGATTATAGTTAATATGAAATCTTTTTAGATATTCTTCCTTTCTACTATATTTTCTATTTTATTTGCCTAGAGATACTGTTCATACTTTCTGTTATTTAATTTAAATGTGTTGAACTCTGCCACTGTGTTGGGAGGGGAGAGTTACCACTGGTTATAACATCATCAACAGATCAACAACTGCAGGAGTAGGAGGATGAGATGAAAAAGAAAAATAGAGATGGAACAAAAGCAAAAACAAAGTAAGAGCAATTACAACTACAACAATAACCGCAAAATAAAAGAAATTCATACAGGGCCCATCTCCGGACTCCAGCAAGTGAACCCACATGCAGTCCCTGCAAGTCTGTTATGCCAGAGGGGTCACACAATTCCTTTCCTGCCATAGTTGCACTCTGGTTGAAGGTGGCCACAGATGGACTCTGGGGAGCAACAGGCACTCTGGTCACTCTACTTGTGACCAGGCACCCAACATGACTATAGAGTGGACTCAGCCTGTGGTGGGTGCAGGTACCAGCAGGGCAGGTGCCAAATGAACTGTGTGTAGGGCTGGTGACTCAACAGGTGTGCATGTGAGCTAAGCTGATGTGCATTTGATTTCCTCTTTTGGCCAGAGTCTGGGTGGAGACTCGTGGTAAGTACATGAGAGGAGACTGCTAGAGTGCAGCTTTCTGTCTGTGATTTGTGGGGAGAGGCTGGGCGAGAGACTGGTGTATGCAGGATTTCTGATGAGTCTGATGTCTGCAGTGGTAGGGCCATCCCTAGAGTTAAATGGAGCTGTAAAATAGGGTGGGAGGGTGGGCCAGCTGAGCCAGTGCTGCTTCCATTTTTCCACTGTTTATTTGCTTGGTTTGATCTCCATATATTCTTTTCTACAAATATTGTTTCAGGGTGAAATCTCCTCCTTATCTTTTTATTTTTAAGTTGAATTCTTTATTGGTACAATATATGTACATCTCAAAATCATGTACAACATTGCGGAATTTGTACCAGTATATGACACAAGTTAATTCTCATTTTTACCCATATCCTACGTACCCACACCTCCTCACCCCCTTTATACATGCTCTTTTATTTTCTTTCTGTATCATATTTATTCCTTCCCCTCATCACATTCCCACACCAAGTTTCCTATGGAAATTTCCCACTCTATAAAAGCTGTCCTACTTTCTAGAGCTCATTTGCATCTACAGGTGTTCATGTCAAAGAGAAGATCCAAAATTTGCCTATCTGTGATCTATTGATTTCTCTTATTAGTATATCTTCCAGGTGTCTCCATTTGTACCTAAATGGATCGATCTTGTCATTCTTTATGGCAGAGTAATACTCCATTTTATAAAAAAAGAACACATCTTCTTTATCCACTCTCCAGTTGATGGACATTTGGGTTGTTTCAAAGATTGAGCTATCACGAACTGAGCTGCTATGAACAAAGGTGTATATCTGTCTTTCCAATGTGATTTTTAAAATTCTTTTGGGTATATTCCTAGCAGGAGGATAGCCGGATCAAATGGGACCCCTAGTCCTAGTTTTCTGAGAAATCTCCACACAGATCTCCACAATGGTTGCACAAGTCTGCAATCCCACCAACAGTGGAGAAGGGTTCCTTTCTCCCCACAGCCATGCCGCATTTATCGTTGGTTGATTTTGTGATCGTGGCCATTCTTTGTGTACTGAGATGAAATCTCAGTGTTGTTTTCATTTGCATCTCTCGAATGACCAGTGATGTTGAACATTTCTTCATATGCTTCTTGGCTGCTTTGACTTCTGCCTCTGAGAAGTGTCTGTTCATTTCAGATGCCCATTTTTGAATTGGGTCTTTAAACTTGGGGAGGCTGATCTGTTTGAGTTTTTTATATATTGTTGATAATAGCCCTTTGTCTGATACACAGCTAGTAAAGATTTTGTCCCATGTTGTTGGTTGTCTTCTAGCAGTGCCAGTGATTTCTTTTGCTGTGCAGAAGCTTTTCAGTAGGATGGGCTCCCATTTGTTGATTCTTTCTGCTAGTTCTTGTGCTATAGAGATTTTATTCATAAAGTCTCTGCCTAAGCCAATGTCTCCAAGAGTTTTACCTAGCCTGTTTTCCAGCAGGGTTATAGTTTCTGTTTTAATGTTTAAGTCTCGTATCCACTGTGAGTTTAGTTTTGTGCAAGGTGAAAGAGATAGGTCTAGCTTTAGCTTTTGGCAGGCTAAAGTCCAGTTTTTCCAGCAACATTTGTTAAAGAGGCTGTCTTTCTTCCATTGGGGATGTTTGGCTCCTTTGTCAAAGATAAGGTGGCCTAGTGTATCTGGAGTTGTTTCTGGGTCTTCTAATCTATTCCACTGGTCCTCGGGTCTGTTACTTTGCCAATACCATGCAGTTTTTTATCACAGTGGCTTTATAGTAGAGTTTTAAATTGGGGATTGTAATACCCCCTGCCATGTCATGGTTGCTTAGAATTACTTTTGCTATTCTAGGTTTCTTGTGGTTCCAGATGAATTTTTGTATTATTTTCTCTAGCTCTGTGAAGTATACCGTTGGAATTTCAATTGGAATTGCATTGAATCTGTATAGTAGTTGTGGGAGTATAGCCATTTTCATGATGTTGGTTCTCCCGACCCAGGAACAAGGGGTATCTTTCCCCTTTCTGGTTTCCTTTTCTATCTCAGTTTTCAGAGTCAAAGGGTGTTAATTTTTGAGCATTGACCCTGTATCCAGCAACACTACCAAATTTGGTAATGAAGTCTAGCAGTCTTTTGGTTGAGTTTTTAGGCTCCTCTAGATAGAGTATCATATGAGCAAATAATGACAGTTTAACTTCTTCCTTACCTACCTTTATTCCTTTTGTATTTTTGGCCTGCCTGATTGCTATGGATAATGTTTCCAGTACTATATTGAACAAGAGTGGTGACAGCAGGCATCCTTGTATTGTTCCTGATCTTAGTGTAAAAGGTTTCAGTTTTTGCCCATTGAATATGATGCTGCCTGTTGGTTTCTCATAAATAGCTTGTATTAAATTGAGACAAAGTCCACTGATTCCAATTCTCTGTAGGGTTTTGATAATAAATGGGTGTTGGATTTTGTCAAATGCTTTTTCTGCATCTATTGAGATAATCATATGTTTTTTGTCCTTGAGTCTGTTAATATAGTGTATTACATTGATTAATTTACATATGTTGAACCAGCCTTGCATCCCTGGGATAAATCCGACTTGATCAGGGTGTATGATTTTCTTAATAACTCTCTGTATTCTTTTTGCAAGTATCTTATTGAGGATTTTTTGCGTCAACGTTCATTAGAGAGATTGGCCTATAGTTTTCTTTTTTGGTGGGATCTTTCCCTGCCTTTGGAATCAAGGTGATGGTTGCTTCAAGGAATGATTTGGGGAGTACTGCTTCCCTTTTGATTTCATTAAAGAGATTGAGAAGTACTGGTATTAACTTTTCTTTGAAAGTTTTGTAGAATTCAGCAGTGAAGCCATCAGGACCAGGGCTTTTCTTTGTTGGTAGGTTTTTTATTATATTTTCAATTTCCCATATCAATATCTGGTTGTTTAGGATTTTTAAATCCTCTTCATTCAGCTTTGGAAGTTCATATGAGTCTAGGAATCTATCCATTTCTTCTAGATTTTCCATCTTCTTGGAGTATAGGTTTTCAAAGTACGTGTTTATGATCCTTTGGACTTCCTCTGGGTCTGTGCTGATTTTCCCATTTTCATTCCTTATAGCATGGATTTGAGCCTTTTCCTTCCTTTGTTTGATAAGGTTGGCTAAGATTCTGTCAATCTTATTTATCTTTTCAAAGAACCAACTCTTTGATTCATTGATTCTTTGTTTTGTTCTCTTTGTCTAGATTGCATTAATTTCTGCTCTTATCCTTATAATTTCCTGTCTAGTATGTGCTTTGCATTTGTTTTGCTCCTCTTGTTCTAATTGTCTGAGGTTCATCATTAGATTGTTTATTTCAGTTTGCTCTATTTTCTGAGTGTAGGCATTCACTGCTATGAATTTCTCTTTCAGAACTGCTTTCATTGTGTCCCAGAAATTCCTGGGTTGTTGTTTAGTTGTGGAGACTATTTAATTTCTTCTTTAATTTCTTTTGTCACCCATTGGTTGGTTAACAGAATGTTTTTAAATTTCCATGTGTTTGTGAGGACCTTGTAATTTTTTCTGCTATTGAGCTCCAGTTTCAAGGCACTATGGTCTGATAGTATGCAGGGGATAACTTCGGTTCCTTTGCATCTACTTAATCTTGTTCTATGGACTAGAATTTGATCTATTTTTCAGAATGATCCATGAACAGCTGAAAAGAACATCTATTCTCGCTTTGAAGGGTGAAAAATTCTGTAGGCATCTAATAAGTCCATTTGCTCAAAAGTTTGATGTATCTCACGTATTTCCTTATTGATTCTTTGTCCAGTTGATCTGTCAATTTGTGATAATGGAGTGTTAAAATCCTCTACTACTATTGTATTCATGGATAACTGGCTTTTCATGTCCAGTAATGTTTGTTTTATATAGTTGGGTGCATTAGAGTTCGGTGCATAAATATTTATTATTGTTATTTCGTTCTCTTGGATAGTTCCCTGTATGAGAATATAGTGACCTTCTTTATCTCTTTTATCAGTTTGGGTTTGAAATCTTTTTTTTTTTTTTTTGCTTTTGAGACAGGGTCTCGCTTTGTAGTTCAGGCTGTCCCTGAGCTCACTATGGTGCACAAGCAAGCTGCCGCGAACTCAGCAATCCTTCTATCTCTGCCTCCCAAGTGCTGGGATTACAGGTGTGAGCCACCACGTCCGGCATGGTGGTATGTGGTGTTGATTGTTGGTGGGCATGTCTCCATGCCCAGCATAATATGTGGTTACAGGGGATTAAACTCAGGACCTTGCGCTTGCGAGGCAGGCGCCAGAACCACTGAGCTAATGTTCAGGCCCCTGAAATCTATTTTATCTGCAAACAAGATAGCCACTCCTGCTTTTTTGTAGTTTCCTTTGGCATGGAGGATTGTTTTCCAACCTTCTATTTTCAGTCTATGGGTTTCCTTCTGAATTAGGTGTGTTTCCTGTATGCAGCAGATTGTAGGATCTTACTTCTTGATCCAATCTGCTAGTCTGTGTCTTTTAATTGGCCCATTGATTCCACTGACATTAATGCTTATGGCTGATATGAACATATTCAGAGCTGCCATGTTTCCCTGCTCTTGATTCTTTTCTTCTTTGCTTTTCTCCTTTTCGATTTAATTTCTTGTTTGCCCCAATGAATTCACTCTCCTCGGCCTTGTGGGTATGGAATTCTCTTTTTTTTTTTTTTTCCCCAGATGTTCTTTAGGATGTTTTGGAGTGCAGGTTTCATATTTGTGAAGTTTTTCAGGTGTTCTTTTTTGTGGAAGTATCTTATTTCTCCGTCTATTCTGAAAGATAGTTTTGTAGGATACAACAGTCTAGGTTGGAGGTTGTTTTCCTGTAATGCTTGAAAAACTTCCCTCCAGGTTCTCCTTGCATTGAGTGTTTGTGTTGAAAAGTCTGCTGTGATCCTAGTGGGCTTCCCTTTGTAGGTGATTTTCTTCCTTTCTCTCACTGCTTTCAGTGTTTCATTCTTTTGTTTTACATCTGGAACCTTGATAATTATATGTCTAGGTGTAGATATTTTTATGTCACGGTGTTTTGGCGTCCTATAGCCCTCATTTATCTGTATGTCTATTTCTTTTCCTGTGAAGTTTTCTGATGTTATCTCTGACAATAGCTTTTTTATGTCTTTTACAGTGTCTCCTGCTTCCCCAGTGACTCCAATCAGTTTTATGTTATTTTTCTTTGAGTCATCTAGAAGCTGTTGAATTGATTTCTCATGGTCCCTTGCTCTTTCCATATATTTTCCCTTTCCAGCTCATTGGCTGCTATGTTGTCCTCTAGGTCTGAGATTCGATTCTCTGCTTCATTCATCCTACTTCACAAGCTTTCATTCTCCTTCATCATTCCCTGGAGCTCTGCTTGAAGCTGAAAAAGGTTCCATTGCTTCTGCTATCTTGGATTCTATCATCTCACTGATCTCTTCTTTATTGATTTCTTTCACTGTGGACAGTATCCCTGTTTTGATCTCAGAGATGAGTTCTGATTTCCATTTTACTAGATCTGCTTTAGTTACCATCTCCAAGAGTCCTGGTGTTTGTGTTTCAGTTTGCCCTGTTTCCCTTTTCTCTGAATTTCCCTGTAGTCGTGGTGATCTTTGTGTCTGGTTTTTGTGTATTTTCTCATTTCTACTCTTTCATTGTTATTAATGCCCTTCTTTGCCTGATGACAGGGCAGTGTTTATTGCAGGTCGCTTTCTATTATCTGGGGCCCTTTGGATGTGGCACTTTCCTGGGGGGGGGGTCCTCCTTGAATCTGTAATGACCCTTGAGAGTCTCAGTTCTAACACATCATGGGAGGTATTTGAGCAGAACAATCATATCATGTTTGTTACCATAATACAATAAATGCCAATATCAGTATTAAACACAGTAAATAAGATAAAAACTTTTGTTAAATTCTGTTCTGGAGATTTTGAGCTTATGAGTTACCTCTATGTGTATATGCCAGAATTTAGAATTAATCAGCAATGTGTATACTACATACAGATCTTAAATGTAGCCCCAAATCCTTTGGGGATAAAAGGTTACTGGGGAATTAGGGAGGTAGGGAGACAGGAGGAAAATGAAGTAGGGTTAGCAGATTTATGAAGATCACCTATATCCTACAACCTCATATATACCAGTGGGTACTACAGGATAAAAGGGTATATGTACAACAGTATCAACTGTATGCTGTAAGACTGTTGGAGGCTTTGCACACTTTCTTATAATAGTACAGAAGAAGAAATAGGGCAGCCTAAGAATGTTTTACTTCTGGGTATTGCTTCTGATAGGAATATAGGAGAGGGTGTAGGGACAAGAGGTGAATAGAGGGATCTAGGAGTAGATGGCAAAATAGAAGCTAGATTCCCCCCCCCCTTTTATCTTGCCTGGTCTCTCAGTGCGGCTCCAGGAGCATGCCTCCTGTGGAGGGACACAGGAGATGGCTCCTGCTCCTCTAGGACCTGGGCCCTCAGAACGCAGTGCTGGGGTGGGGTTGGGGCTGCGCAGAGGCCCTCAACCCTCCCTGGTGTGGCTGGTGCCCAGGGTCCGTACCTGACTCCTCACTGCACAGCTCCGGGGTATAGTGGGCCGGTGGGCTGCTCTCAGTCCTCCACCACTGGAAATGGACGGTGCCCAGTAGCCGAGTCCGCGCCACTCCCCGGATACAGTGGGCCAGTGGGCGGCTCTCAGTCCTCCGGAAACAGATGGTGACCGGTAGCCAAGTCCCCGCCCCTCCTGGGATACAGTGGGTCGGTGGGTGGCCTTCAGTCCGCCGGAAACAGATGGTGCCCGGTAGTGGTCCTCCTTATCTTGATACACCTTCTTTCTCAGTGAATCTTCTCTGGACTTTTCAGATGTGGGTCCTCCTATTGCCAGCCATGTTGGCATTATTTCTTTTCTTTCTTTCTTTTTTTCTTGAACTTTAGATTCATCTTCATCTTTAGTCATGTTTAATCCTGTACTCTGCCCTATAGTCATATTGAAATGATGAAGCTTACTAATTGGCCCATTTTCTGTTTCTCCTTTGGGGATTTGAATATGTTCCAGCTGAATGGCTTTTTCATTTGGAAGTCCTTCTCTGATCTTCTTTTCAAGTTCAGAGATGAATTTGATGTCCCTTCCTATTACTGCTATAATAACTGTTGCATTTATATTTTGTAGCTTATTAGAAAAATATTGAAGTTACTATTGCTTATCTCTACCCTTCCCAGATCTATTTATTTAACACAGGCAGGAGTTACATCTTTTCAATAATATTCCCTAATGGTGTTTCCTAGTACATGGTAGGCAGTCAATAGGCATGTTCTGAAATTAACTACTAAACTGTTGAAAGAAACTCTAAGAGAAGCAGGTGGCTCAAAGATTTTGCTTTATTTTGGAGTTACTCAACACTAGGTGAGTCTCTCTGGGCAGCTTTCAATGACTGGTGTATCCTCAGATCACATCCCACATAGAAGAGTAAGAGAGAGATCTTAGACAATTGATGTAAGGCAACAGTAGCCACACACTGGGCTCTGAAGTGCATGACTAGCATTTGGAGAATCTCCTCTGTGTCTTTATAGGGGAGCAGAAGAGAGATTTTCATTGCTTTAGAGGCATTATGTGCCCTGTGGTTTCTGAAGCCAAGAAAATACTCATCCCCACATCCATGGCTTTTGAGATCTCCTGTGGAATCCAGAGTGTTGGACATAATGCTCCACAAATTTGTGGGAATCAAATCAAGGTTGTCAGTGACTGCAGACTGCCAAGTAGACTTGATATTTCCATAAATTTTCTTCTTCCACATGAACCTTGGGGTTAGTTGTTTGTAGTTCTTCCAGGAACCTTTCCAGATTGTGCAGTGTTGGGATCAAACCATCATGAATGTGCTCTCCGGTCTCCATCCTGCTGCTATTGCATGAGAAAAGAAACCTGTCAAAGATGGAATGAGCTGGATTTTCTCAGTTCTTCAAGACTTCTGAGAAGGACTAAAAGTGGCACTCATTTAAAATTAAAGCAGAAAAGGAAGGATGAGTAGATGAAAAGCTAAAATATCACATATTTTGTAAATTAGATTTATGTGTAAGCTTTGAATATGTGCAAACATATTTTGAGTAATCTGGTATGAATTAAGGTTTTGTTATTCAGCAGCCATTTTTATCCTTATGTGTGAAATAAAAAGATTTGCTTTGCTGAATTTTTTTTTAATTTGGAAAATATTAAAATTTGAAGGAGGCTAATCTTTCCAGCCAAATTGAAAATTTTTTCAGGATTTAAGGACACTCCATCTGAGTTCAAGCTGTGTTTCAGTCTGAAAACATTTTCTTCCTTTTCTTTCTTTTTTTGGCTATGAGAAGGATGTGTTAAATCTTATGATTTAGTAGGTCTCAAGTGAGTTTGGGTATATATATTTGTCCTTAGGAGTGAGATGTAGAGAAAACTAATAGATGAGAACATTTATTTATAAATGAAACAGATAAACTAAGATTTCAAGAAAGATATTAATTATTTTCAATTAAGAACTTAGAAAATTGAGGTTTTTCTGTTTTGATTATCAACATTTATTTTTTCAAGTTCTAAAAGTCACTTGATTTTCCTCAGGCTTTGCTGTTTATTCCACATTCTTCTTTACAAGTAGGAGAAAGAAGTAGTTTTGCATTGTACCATTAAACTGTACAACTTCTTCATGCAGCAATATTAATCCCTTTACTTTGCAGATGGGAACAGTGAAACTGAGGTAATTATGGAGATGTGCACTAGGACATGTGGTTAGTGAGCTTCTGGTCTTGTCGAGCAGCTGTTCCCTTAGACTGGAACACTCAAAGACTAGCACAACTTTGTGCTTACCCCTTCTCCCAGAAAATTCTTACTTTTCCTACATTATCTGGATAATTTTGATGTTAAAATCCCAGCTCTTTAAAAGGCTTCTCTGTGTTTCTACTCACTACCAAGTCTTGGTGTTCTGTTAAAGTTTTATATGGCTGCCTCCATCAAGAACACGTTGCACATAGGTGGATTCTTTCTATAGTCATTCTCAATGTGTGAACCATCCAATCCAATTTACAACTGAACTGTTAACTTCATATCCTCAGGGACTCATGTAGCTCTTGGAACAGTTAAATTTACTGTAAGCAAGTAATAAACTAATATCTATTATGATTTCTATAGATAATTGCTCTACTATTTCATCTTAAAAGAAAACCTCAATATCCAATGAAAGCTCTTCAGTGGAAGCTATTCACTAAGTGAATAAAAGGAGACTGCTCTGTGTCCTCACACTACTTTTATCTATTCCTTGAATCTTATCATTAGCTTTTGCCTTAGAAGAAAGACCACACTACTTATCACTTTTCCATGTTTTTAAAATGTCTCAGTACTATGTTGTAGGACCAAAGGATAGAATAGCAAGGAATTAGCATTAGTAGTTTCTTTGGGAATTTAACACCAGAAGAAGAAAAGTGAGAGAAAAGGGAAGTGAGGCAGCCAAGTCAGGTGGAGGATCACCACACAGTCCCTTCCTCTCAAAGAGATTCTTCCTACTTTAGGGCAAGTACTACTTTCGATCACACAGGAGATTTTGGGGCAGGGTTTTCAGATCAAATAAGTGAAAAGGGAAGAGCATGTCCATTTTCTACTCCTCTGTTGGGTCAAGAAGGTGGCACAGGCAGTGACTGCTCTGCGTTTCAGTTTGGGTCTCCCAGCTTCCTTGGCAGCCTCTTGAACCAGGTGCATAGCCTATGGCAGCATTTATACATGTCTTGAAGAAATGGGGGGGGGGGTGCAGAACCAGTAGAGTACAGGCAGTTTTTTTTAAAAGGCTCATTGTGTTATCTTGTGTGGACATCTTTGCTGCGTTGGTGGAGGAAGTCCTATAAGCAGGTGACATTTGGAACAGAGCAGACTGAGAGACTCCAAGGAGATATTTGAGTGTCCTACAGATTTTCCACCTTGTATTTACAGTCAACTTCTCTTTTTATAGCATTTTCTATCTTCAATCTCACAGTTTTAAAAGTTTAGTGCAACTGCTTCAAACTTGATAATATGCTGACAATTTAGGTACAGCAAGGATATCTAAAAAGTGTGTAAATGAGTGCTTTTCCAAATAAACCTGTTTTTTTCTGATTTTCATCATTTCTCTTTATGGAAACATTAATATTTCTAGTCATTCAGTGAACTTTTAGAATTTCAGAATTGTCTCTGATTTCATCTCTCTTACTTGTTTGTAGTGCCCAAAATGTGAGTATATCTATAATCTCACAACAATGATAAGCATAACCACTGGCACAAATTACACATTCAGTATGAAAATTTAGAAAAAAAGGATAGACTGATAGGACCTCTTTGCTTTTCATTTTACTGAAAAAGAACCAGCTCCATTTCCACTGTCTCCTGACAATATCATCTCTTTTAAGTCATTGTGGTTGAATGAATCCACAGGTAAGATGGAAAAGGCTAGTAAGAAATGAAATAAAATTTTTAAAAGGATACTGATATTTAATTTGACATAATTATTTGCTTTTGATGGGAGAATCTCAGACATATTTAGCTGGTCTTCAGTCTTTGGTCTTCAGTCCACTGCTGACATAAAATCTTTTGTTTCTTACTAGGTAATTTCTGACTTCTCTTGTAAGGCATGAGAAAGGTTTCAAAAGGAAGTAAAGTGTTTTTCTTTTTGTTCATATCTTTTTTATTCATTATGTATTCTAGACAATATATACAAATATATTTAAGTTATAGTTTTGAAATCTTTTCTTTACATACCTTTTTAACAAACAACTTTTGGAATATTGTAGGAAAAAGACATGCAGGCATTGGGAATTGTATGAGAATCAACATGTCAGGGAATTTTAAAGTTATGGAGGTTGTCAAAAGAGGTGAATGAGATACATCACCTTAGGCATGGTTAATAATATAATATAGTTCCATTACTTTAACTATAGTTGATAATAAATGTAAAATGTATTTTGTTAAGAAAGTAGGTCTCATGTGTTCTCGTCATACATGTATGCATAAAAAGTTACTATATGGATAGATACATCAATTAGTTTATTGTGGAAATATTTTCACAGTTGATATATTAATTAAACTATAACACTTCATGTTTTGGACACATACAATTTTTATTCACCAGTGATATTTCTTTAAAATTAAGCTGGAAGTAATGGGCTTTCCTTTTCAATTGTCAAAATCTACTTATCAGAAACTGAGTTTGAACAAGTTACCATTCTTATATTGAGTTTCCTTCATATATGGATTAAAAACTGTGCTCCAGGAGTGATATTTTGCCAGCAACATATCTAATGATCTTTTCATTTCCCTGAAGAATTTGATGTAGCTATGGAAATTTCAGTTTCCTATCTTGGATTAGCTTCAGAAATGTGCATGTTAATGTGCCTTAAATTGACTTACCAACTAATGAACCAAGAATTGATATTTTTTTTGACTGTGTTTAAAAGTGTTTTTCTTATACTTTAAAGGTCAGGGCATTTGGGGGTCATGTTTGTTCCATAATTTTTTGCACATAACTTACTCACTTCCCATTAAAATCTAATTTTCTCTACCAGTAAGGTTTTAGACTTCTGATTATTCACGGAAGTTGTACTTTGTATGAATTAATTCATCCAAATATATGTTCTCAGTGGACCTGTCATCAAGTGGATTTGATGCCTTAATTTTTTTCTTTTTGTAGCAAGATGCCTAGCTGGTTACTCATGTAGGCCTATTAGTAAAATTAGGGGTATAAAAGAAGTAAAGATATATGTTACTGAGTTATTGAGTTCTGATGTGGAAATTTCCAAGTCAAGTAGTCTTGTCAAAGTTAAAGATAAGGGCAGTTGCTCTCAATTTTCTTATTCATCAACTTGAGTGAAGATATACAAAGATATTATGTCATGTATTTTGCTTTTGAAGGTGACATGGGAAGTATGTGATATGTCTATTTAGCAAACACCTTCTGAACATGTCTTATAACTGAGATAAGCCCTGGAGAGACAAGGGCATGTGGCAAAAATAATTTCAAATATTAAGTATGAAGGCTGACACTAAGTGATATGTTGTCAATAAGAAACAGGTACCATGTAGTAGAACAGGATATAGTGGTAGGTACATGTGTGTGAGTGAAGAGTAGGGATGGTTTCATGAAGGAGGCAACATTTGCTCTGAGACTTGAACATGTAGAAACACAAAGGAAGATTGATTTCAATAGTGGAAAATATATTATTAAATGTGTTTGCATTTGTCAGTTTTGCGTTGCTGCAATGAAATACCACAAACAACTAAGTTTATAAAGAGAAAAGTTTTATTTACCTCACAGTGTTGGAAGTTCAAATTAAATACTGGAAAGACTGATATTTTGGCTTACAGTGAGGATGCCACATCACAGTGGAAATGTGTACAACAGCAAATTGTAATATCTTTTTTTTTTGAGACAGGGTCTCACTTTGTAGTTCAGGCTTGCTCTGAGCTCACTATGTAGCCTAGGCAAGCTTCGAACTCAGCAATCCTCCTGTCTCTACCTCCTGAGTGCTGGGATTACAGGAGTGAGTCACCATGCCTGGCAAATTGTAATATCTTAATTAGGAGGGAGACAGACAGGACAGGTGAGATCTCATAATCGCCTTGAAGGACCTTCTCCCACAGACCTAAGTTCTTTCCACTGTCTCACCTTTTAAATTGCTTCCAAATCTCCCATTAGCATCATTCCAAGGAACAAGCCTTTAACATATGGACCTTTGGGCTTTCTATCATATTCAAATCATAGCAGCCCTCAAATGCTTATATGCTGTAATTATATGATAACAAGATGCTCTTTGGAATTATAGCAAATTGAAATGGAAGTGATGGTGGAATGGAATTTGAGACTTGAACATGTAGAAACGCAAGATCAACCCCGAGAAAATTTCAGATGTCACTGGGTGTGACATAATGGATTGTCTGAGAAAAATCTGCACAGATTCTCTAGCTAAATTCTCAAGGACTTAAAATTTCAGAGTTTGAAGAAAAATGTGAAAGCCCTTTGAGAGAATCAGATAAAGTGAAAGCTACATTTCACTGGAAACACTGTTTAGGAGGCAAGTTAGTTTTCATTATCAGAAAATTCTAAAAACTATGGCTTCTTAATCAGCATTCAACAGAATGTTTGCTTATATTTTCAATTTGCCTTCAGTTATGTTTATTTAATTGCCCTATTTAGTACTTAGGTAATTTAAATAACTAGGATACAGGATAAATTTAATTTCCCTAGTATGAGGGGAATTGTGTTTGCATGTGTCAATTTTGAGAAGAAGCCCTTTGAGAATAATTAAATTTATAGCTACATTGCCTTCCACACTAAAATGTCAGCACTGAGGCCAATGTGGTCCCATTATTATTTTTTTAAATGAAACCATACAGGCTTATGTAAGCATAGAGAATGCAGATGTTGGCTGGTATATATGGAACACATTTGAAAATCTTTCTGTGAGACTTCAAATTTGTTGATAATTTCATATACAGTAGAAAATGTTTCCCTATTGTCATTGTCTGTGGAGCAGGGTTTTGAGACCCAGACCAGGAGGGTGAGATGCAGTCACCATGCAGACACCAGAGAGGTTTTGGAGAACACTCTGCTTTTATTTTATTTTATTTTATTTTATTTTATTTTATTTTATTTTATTTTATTTTATTTTATTTTATTTTATTTTATTTTATTTAAGACAGGGTCTCATTTGTAGCTCAGGCTGGACTTAAACTCACAATGTAGCCCAGGCAAGCCTCAAACTCAGCAATCCTCCTGCCTCTGCCTCCTGAGTGCTGAGATTACAGGCCTGAGTCACCACGCCCAGCAACACTTCTGCTTTTATTTAGGGTTTCATACACATAAAAGGAACAGAAAGAGGGTGTGGATACAATGTGGTTAGCTCTGATTGGTTGGATAGCATAGCCCAGTTGAAACCTTGTTGTGATGTTATTTTCAAAATTGGCTCTGAGTGTGTGGCAAGTGTCGTCAAGGGATTCCTGGTGTGGTGATCCACACAGCATAACCCAATAGCCTGGGGGGCCCATAAAAAAGCAGGTCGTTGCTGCCATCACCTGTGGCTTCTGCAGCCTCGCGACACTGTGGCAGCCAGTCCACTAGTCTTCCCCACCCAGCCGCTATTCATGGGGACCCAGAGTCCTACGGTGTTTTCCTTGATGCTGGGGGGAACAAAGATGAATATCTAATATGGTTAGCTCTTGGAACAAAAAGATAAACAAATTGACAGACCCTTAGCCACCCTTATCATACAAAGGGAAATCAGTGATTTAAGGATAGTTTGCTTAAATTTGAACTGAAATCAAATAGGAAAGGCATTAAAAAATGTCATTTTAGCAATGTGTTTTAAATCACAGGTAGATGTGCTTTTTTTTTCTTTTTTCTTTTAAAACTTTAATACTTCAATTTACATGGGATTCACTTTAGGTGAGCCTGGAAACATGCTTCCATTATACTTCGAAGAATCAGATCAACTAATATTCATAAGCTACCTTTTGAGGATAGTGGGATAAAAGACTCTTGTAAATATAGAAGTCTCTTTAAACTCACTTATTCTCTAGCTTACTTGTATGTTTATATATTTCTTATTGGACACTAATGCTAGCTAACATAAGCACTGGAATATAAGTAGAGGAAGGAAGAGACAAAGTAAAATGAAATAAGTAAAATATAAATGTTAATGTGTGATTTGGAGGAGAATAAATTTGAGGAGGAGGGTAGGGAGTCTAAAAATATACTGAAATTTAAAAAAGCAGTGGTTAGGGAAGGCTCTACTGAGTAGCATCATTTGAGTGAATTCTTGAAGGAGTACAGTATGTATTCACATGAAGTTGTTAGGATTTGTAAATATGAAGTATATGAGGGAAAATAAGGTTTAAGACACTTCACATTAAATTGCTTAGAAAAACATCAATTTACTTTCAACAGTTTATGTTTATTTACAAAAGACACTGAAACTCTAGACATACAATACTATCATTTATTTAACCCTGAAAGTTCTACTTTACCAATCTTTACTTGTTCTGGAACTGGTTGTCATAATTTTTTGAAGACTTTCATCAAAATTCATTTAGATATATTGAGGTAATTGCAACCTCAGTTATCAAATGTACAACTGTTTTGTGGTTTGAAGTGCCTGGTATACTTTATTATGGTGGAAACACTACTGCTGTGGTCCAGAGAAGGGCTGGAACTATGAGCACTTTATTACTACTGCAACTTCAGAAACTTTATCTACAAAATAAGAGACCCAGTGGTTTTCAGAAGACCCAGTGTTTACTTCTAACATCCTGTAAATATATACTATTTATCTTAATTCCTATGTGGAGCATTTATTCTTGCAAAATCATTGTTTGATGGAAGAGAATTTCTGCACACATAGTTCTTTTTCTTTGTTAGTAATGGATCTTTTTATGACTTCTGTTCACAGGGCTTCTCTCTCTGAGACAATATATTTACTGGTTTGTGTGCTCAGGAAATAAATGCTGTTTAAAATGATGTTAGACTATTTTCATAAAGTGTTTATAAGATTTCATCTTGTTTTCTTTGATGTTTAAAGTTAATACAAACCTAATCTATTTTGGCACTTACATTCATTAAGTCTAGAAAGACTTTAAACTTCTGAGGTCTTGTATTATCTTTCAGTTGATTCTAGTTTTTATCATTTTTGAAGTAGTTACCATTTTGTCAATTTCTTCAGTCCCATGTAGCAGGCAGTAATCTCTGTTTTGTTGTTCTTTTTTCTCACCTCACTGCTTTCCCAGTCTTTGTCCCTCAAAAGCAAGAACACATACACTTGCTGAGCTCCAGAAGTGCACTTTGTTTTGGATTGCTGCTTTTCCTTCAAGAGTCACAATCAGCAAATCAACTGAACTCTCCAGAGTTAGCTGCACTACACATTCCTGAATCTGGAGAGGGAATACTTAAGAACCTAAGTGCCTGCCTCACTTACTACTGCCGTGACAAGTCCCATGCTTCAAAACCTCCCCAGAAATTCACATTCCCACATGGGCTGAAAACAAGGAAGTGATGTCAGTTGAGATACTACTGGGTTTAGGAAACTCGTTTTATAGGAGAGTGCTTAATGAGTAGTAGGTGAATAAAATAAATAGCATATTATATACATTTTTGTCCTCTGTAGTGAAAGATCAGGAAAAACATTTTTTAAAATTAAAATGTGCTAGTGGCCCTGTTGAATACATTTTAGCAAAGGGGTGATTTAGATTTATTCAGAACTTCATGTTCACATGATACTTGGGGTGTGGCAACAGAACATGTTTCATCCACAATGAATTCCTGAGATATGGAGCCAATCGGGAGAAGTCCTGCTTTACTTAGATCCTGGTGAACTGAGATAGAAAAAGAGAGAAGTTTCTGTTTTAAAGCCTATATATAAATAAAACTCTGGAGTGTGTAGCCAAAGTAGGCTTGAGAAACTAAGAATGAAAACATTTTAGAATCACTGCATTGTGATACATAACCTTGAGTAGATTCAGAAGGAGAAATACTAGAAAGACAAAGTAATTAGATGTAAATATGCCCAGAGATGATGATAGTAACAGGAACTAGTACTTGCTAACTTTATTGTGTGTCAGACACTAGATTCTACTTTTTCTTTATATATTCTTTCAGTCCTCACAACAAACTTGTTAAGTGCCATCATTACCCTGCTCAATGTGTTTTAGAGATGTACAAAATTTCTTAAATTTCTTATAATTGTGCAGCTGTTAAGTAGGTAAACTGGAATTGGCACAAATATAAAGTGTTTAACATATACAGATATTTATGACTTTGTAGTGAGAGTTTTAGAAAAGTAAAAAAAGATAAACAAGGATAGGATTTATATAAATGAACACTTGCATTGGAGGCAATAAAGAAATGATTGTGTTAAAAATGTGAACTGGGTTGCTGGGTGTGGTGGCTCACGCCTGTAATCCCAGCACTCGGGAGGCATAGACAGGAGGATTGCTGAGTTCGAGGCTTGCCCGGGCTACATAGTGAGCTCAGAGCCAGCCTGGACTACAAAGCGAGACCCTGTCTCAAAAAAAAAAAAAAAAAGTGAACTGGGCTAGATGGGGTGGTGGTGCATGCCTGTAATCCCAGAACTTGGGAGTCTGAGGCAAAAGGATTGCTATAAGTTTGAAGCCAGCCTGGGCTACATGGTGAGACTGTTTAAATAAAATGTGAACTGATGATGTGAAGGGTCCCTTAAAACTGTTATTACAAGGCAAAAAAAAAACCTATTAAGAGACAAGATGATAGATGTAGAAGTCTGACAATGGAAATACAGCTTTTGAATTGTATGCACATCTGAAGGAGAAATTACAATAGAGACAGAACAAAAGATATACTTGAGGTAGTTTTGAGAATGTAACAATATATTACAATGCAAATCAAAAGGATCAGCTAAATTTTAAGAAAAATATCAATACAAATATTGTATTGCAATATTTATTCCTTATTTGCAACATTTAGCCTGTATAGATTTGATTTTTTTGTTTTTACAAAAAGCTCCTATAAACATCATGGTATATAATTCAGACTATCATCCAAATTCATCCTTCCAACACTAAATATTAGGAAATCATGGAATAACTACTACTGAATTATTTATGTGTGAGGACAACACACAAGGAAATATTTTCAGATTCCCTTCAGTTCAATAAATATACTAAATATCCCACTGAAAAATTGAAGACATACATTGTCATTAATAAAACATACTGCATTAAATGGACATTATAGAGTGATCATATAAGCATTTTCTTCTCCTTTTTAGAAATAAAATGAGGAAAATAAAATGTAATGTAGTAGGAAAATAAAATGTAATGTAGTAAATAATGTAAGATAAACTACCAACAGAATGAAAAGAAAATCTACAATGTGTGGAAAAATTTTACTAGCTGTTTTTCAGACAAAAGGTCTACTTTGTACAATATATAAGGAAATTTAAAAATCAGATTTCCCCCAATTTAAAGACCCAATTCAAAAATAGGTATTTGAATTGAATAGACATTTTTCAGATAAAGAAGCAAAAGCAACAAATAACATATGAAAAAATGTTTACCATCACTGGTCATTCAAGAGATGCAGATGAAAACAACACTGAGGTTCCATCTCACTCCACAAAAAAAAATCTGCTATCATGAAATCAACCATCAACAAATGCTGGTGAGGCTGTTGGGAGAAAGGAACCCTTCTCCATTGTTGGTGGGAATGATGTAGACTGGTGCAACCATTGTGGAAATTAGTGTGGATTTTCCTCAGAAAACTAGGATTAGAGGTCCCATTTGACCCTGCTATTTCCTTGATAGCTATGTACATGAAAGAATTAAAGCATCCCCTCACAGCTACATATGTTCACCCATGTTAATAACAGCACAATTTGTAATAGCTAAATCTTGGATACAGCCCCTAAACCCATGAACTGCTGAGTGGATAAATGTGGTATTTTAAAATAAAATGGAGTAACTATGCAGCCAGAAAGAAATATAAACTTGAAACATTTATAGCTAAATGGATGCACATTGAGGGCATACTCACAAGTGAAATAAATAGAACACAAATGCAAATACCATATTGTTTCCTTATGTGAGAAAGTGAAGATGTAATTGAGGCTAAAAATGTATAAAAGGTATGATGAAATAGGAAGAAAATTTTCAAAGGGGAAGGGGAATTAAAGAATGGGGACAGGATGAAGTAAAGAAGGGAAGAAAAAATTTGATGGTAAAAATGAAAAATAGAAGGAATGGGAAAAAATGAGAATTAAATTGTGTCATATACTGGTACAAATTCTCAATACTGAGTGTGATCATGATGTGTATGTACAATATACCAATAAAATAAATTTAAAAATGAAAAATAGAAATGAAACTAAGGTATATAGTGAGTGGAGGGATTGAATGGAGGGCAGAGGAATGGGAAAACAGGAATCAAGATATGTCATCTACCAGTACAAATTCTCAATGATGAATGACATCGTAATATATACCTACAGTGCACCAATAAATCCAATAAAGAAAAAATATATTCACCACCCTATTATATGTTATATGCAACCTGTGTTTTCCTGAAAGTAAGACCTAAGTGGAAAATAATTAGGTTTGAAAATTAAAAATAAAAAATGAGCCTCAGTCCGCCCAATTTTGCCTCAACTATGTCCCTGTTGTCTTGCTTAATGGCTCCTCTGTAAGGCAGGTATGACAAGGAGAGGCTGATGTGGGCTGGCATTTTTGATCTTTAATGTTCAAGACTTGTTATTTTCTGGTTATGTCTTATTTTCAAGGAACCAGAAAAACTTGAAATAACAACAGCAACAACAACAAAAACTCTATTGAAAGCTGACATTTAATTATCAAAATTATTAATACCAAAAAACCTTAAATAATGTAGGAAAATCTATTGCCAGTTTTCATTTTGTGTAATCTATTATATAAAGACAAATACATTGAACAATTATTGGAGGAAAATAGTTAATTTTAGTTAGTTTTTTAGTGGAGGGATAGTAGATAATATTCAATAGCTTCTTTGTGGTTTTTCATTCTTTATAAAATTTTGCAGTATATATGTAAGACAATGCAGAACAGTGAAAATCTAGGGCATAAGGATAGGGAGTTGATCTTTTAAAAAATTTAAGATTGCCTTTAGGAAACCAGATATCTATAGAATGACAAGGTTGACATCACACTGAAATACTTTCAGACAACCTTTGAAGGTGTAAATCATATAAATGTTTCACAAGCCACAGGTCATATTTCCAGAAATCTTTGGAGTAAAATCATCTCTGTTCACAAAACTTGGAAGGAATGTTGCTCTTTTGAAATATTTGCTATTTTTCTCCCTCCACGTTTTATTTTTTTCCCCTTTTTTTTTTTTCCTTTTTGAGACAGGGTCTCGCTTTGTAGTTCAGGCTGGCTCTGACTCACTATGTAGTCCAGGCAAGCCTTGAACTCAGCAACCCTCCTGCCTCTGCCTCTGGAGTGCTGGGATTACAGGCATGAGCCACCATGCCCGGCTTTTTTCCCTCTTTTAACTGACCTGAAACTTATGCTGCATTTCCTCCAACCTTGCAGTTTCCTGAAGCCATTTGTAGGCTAACAGCTCAAGTAACAGTGAGATTTTTAAAAGGGAACTGCAGAGTAAGTCTTTCAAAGGTAAAATGTGTGTGTCTGAAGTCATCAGAATAGAACCAATTTTGGCAGAATCTGTCCTTTCAGTAATATTTACATAACATAAAATTTTGCTGTTTTATGCAGAAATACTTTTCAAATGGACCATTTTATGTTCCTTTCCCTAAAATACTTTTGTAAAAATTATCATTTTAATAAAATATTCCAATATATCAGCTTTTCCCAGAAATGTTGGAAAGGATTCATTGAAATGATGCACTGTCATTCCAGTCTGAATTTGCATCCCAAAGGTTCAGGAGCAAAGGAAACCAAACATTGTTTTGTCCTTTATGCTTTACAGTATTTTTTAATATCTTTCAATAATTTATTTCTATTATTTCTTTGAAATTTTTCTTTGCATTTTGTCCTTCATACTATCTTTGCTCCAAATAGCTTTTTACCTTACATGATTTGAAGGAAGTGTCTGGTTTTGTACTTGACTGGTAAATGTTAAATTTCTCTTCTGTTGTATTTTCCTTTACTTCACATCTTTCCTTTCCTCCATAAACCAGGAATACCCTGTGCCAGCAGCTAAGGAAAACACTAAGTGATGGCTTGGTACTTTTAAGAAAGTCCATTGTTAGTTTATGCATTGTCAAATTAAGGAGATTAATCTATAGTGTTATGCAGTTTGTTTACACATATGTCATGCTAAAACAAAACAAAAAACAAGCAAAACTGTAATCACATACCAAAGTCTTTCAGAGGGATGTGACCTGTTTATTGTTAAATACTTGATTTGTTGTTCATGAATGTAGTAAATTGGTGTCAGTTAGTTTTGGATATTTTAGACCAAAATCTCAACATTATTATCCTTTGTAGAAGTTCTGTGATTTGGAATAATGCCGAAACAGTTGTTGTTGAAGTGATTTTCTTTGTGTAGGTAGAAGGAGCTACATTTAAGAAACTCAGCAGTCAAATTCCTCAGGTTTCAGTCTTTTTTCCACCCTTATGGTTGTCTGAACTTGAGCCAATTATGTATCATTCCATCCTGGCTTTCTCTACTGTAAAGTGAATATAATAATTCTGTCCACTTCATGGTTAATTAATGTAAGGCACTTAGAAGAGTGTCTGCCACACAATAGGTTATGGGTTTGACATTAAAAAAGACTTGCTACTAAAATCAGAATTCCCCTAGACTGTTGTAGGAAATAAAATGGTAATAATTATTTAATTAATGAAATCTACAAAAAAGTTTGTTGGGAGAGGTAATATCAAACTTTATATTGCAGCCAAATAAAATTTCATATTGTAGTCATAATGGCAAACATTTTATTATGTAACAGCAAATTACCACTTGTTTTTGATTTTTTTATCCTTTCCCCAAAGTGTTTTGGTTTATTTACATTAAACTGACTCACCTCCTTCAAACGCAAACGTTATGTCTTGATTTAGAACAGGAATGTGCCTGCTCACAGGTGTGGCTTTTGAAGGATGACCGAAACCTGAAGAAGACAGAGCTGACTTGCTGTCAGGAGGTGAGACCTGGCCGAGGATGAAGGTCACTATGGCCTGGGACCTAGAAGGGTAGATCTTGAGTTCTGGCTTTTCCACTCTCAGTTTCCTGGCTGCAGTGGTGTGACTTCTCTCAGTGAAGATTCCTGCCATGCTCTTTCTTCCTTGAGGCCAGGTGACCACAGTCTGACAAGTAAGCCAGAAATAACCATCTCCTCCTTGAACTGTGGGTGTTGGGGATTGTGTCCCAGTGATGAGTATGTTACTAAGGCAATCAAAACAGGTAGAATAGGAGAGCAGGTTTAATAATATCTGTACAGTACCTGGAATTTGAGAGCACTTCAAATCCCTATACTGAAGGCAACTCTGAGAATCAGTTAGGGCAACTATTATCTTTCTGCAAATATCTAAACAAGATATTTGAGTTATACCTTTTGCCAGCTGACTGGTGCATAGGAAAATTCTGTAAAATCACATGTTTTCTGTATGTTATATATCCCTAACTCCTTAGTATTTGAATATTTTCTATTTCACAGTATCTATCATACATTCTATAACTCATTTATATCTTCAGTTTCTCATATCAGAGAAAAGATGTGGTATTTACACAACTGTGACCTATATATTTCACTTATGAGTATGTCCTCAAGGAGTCCATTTCAGTATAAATGACTTAAACCTATCATTCTTCAGGGTACAATAATACTAGATTTTATTTAACAAAAAAGTCTTTATTCAGACTCCAGTTGATAGGCATCTGGGTTGTTTCCAAGATTTAGCTATCACAAACTGAGCTACTATGAACATGAGTACACAAATGTCACTATGATATGAATCATTTAATTCTTTCATGTTTATAAATAGCAAGGGAATAGCAGGGTCAAATGGGATCTCTAATTCTAGTTTTTTGAGGAATCTCCATAATGATTGTACCAGTCTACATTCCCATCAACAGTGGAAAAGGGTACCCTTCTCCCTACAGCCTCACCAGCTTTTGTTGCTGGGTAATTTTCAGATAGCAGTCATTCTTTTTTGGAATGAGATGAAATCTCAGTGTTGCTTTAATCGGCATCTCTCAAATGACTAGTGATGTTGAACATTTCTTCATAGTGGTTTAGTTCATAATGTCCTTCACTAAGCCAGTGTCTCCAAGAGTTCTACTTGATCTGTTTTGCAGCAGGTTTAGTGTTTGTTTTAATATTTAGGTCTCTAATCCACTTTGACTTTAGTGAAAGAGATCTAGCTGTAGTCTTTGGCAGGTTAAAGCTCAGTTTTTCCAGCACCATATATTAAAAAGGCTACCTTTCCTTCATTGAAGATATTTCCTTCCTTTGTCAAAGATGAGGTGGCATAGTCTACTTGAAGTTGATTCTGGATCTTCTAACCTATTTCACTGATTCTCAGGTCTTTCACTTTGCCAGTACCATGCTGTTTTATCATAGTGGCTTTGTAATGTAGTTTCAAGCTGGGGATTGTAATACCCCCTACCATGTCCTTGTTTCCTAGAATTGCTTTTACTATTCTAGGTCTCTTGTGGTTCCAGATGAATTTTTGGATTATTTTTTACCAGCTCTGTGAAATATGCTGTTGGGATTTCAATCAGTATTGCATTGAAATTATACAATAGTTTTTGGAATACAGACTTTTTAAAAAAAATTCGTGGTACTAGGGATCGGACTTGGGCCCTTGTGCTTCCCAGGTAGGTATGGTACCACTTAAGCTAAATCCCCAGGCCCTTAGACATTTTGGCAATATTAGTTCTTCCTATTCAGGAATAAAGATGTCTTTCCATTTTCTAATATCTTTTTCAATCTCCTTTTTCAGAGTGTTTTAGTTTTCAGCATATAGGTTTTTAACCCTTTTTCTTAGACTGATTCCTAGATCTTTCATTTTTTTTGGGGGGGGGGGCGGGTGTTATTGTGAAAGGGCTTAACTCCCCAATTTCTCTCTCAGTGAGTCTGTTATTTGTGTATAAAGAGGCTATTGCTTTGGAACATTGACCTTGTATCCAGCTATGCTACTAAATTTGTCAATTAAGTCTAGCAGTGCTTTGGTTGAGTTTTTAGGATCTTTTATCATGTCATCAGCAAATAATGACAGTTTAGCTTCTTTTTTTCCTATCCTTATTTCTTTTATTTCTTTATCTTGTCTAACTGATGTGGCTAACATTTCCATCATTATGTGGAACAAGAGTGGTAATAGTGGACATCCTTTTCTTATTCCTGATCTTAGTGTGAAAGGTATCAGTTTTTGACTATTTAGAATGATACTGGCTGTTAGTTTCTAGTAAATGGCTTTCATTAGGTTGAGGTCCTTCATTAGATGAAGTCCTTTCATGAGTCCTTTCATTAGATAAAGTCCATCTGTTTCAACTTTTTGTATGGTGTTGGATTTTTTCAAATGGTTTTTCTGTATCTATTGAGATGACCATTTGGTTTTTGTCCTTAAGTCTGTTAATATAGTGAATTATGTTTATTGATTTATGTATGTTGAACCATACTTGCACCCAGGAATGAATCCTGGTTGAGATGTATGATCTTTTTTTTTTTTTTTTTTTTTGAGACAGGGTCTCGTTTTGTAGTTCAGGCTGGCCCTGAGCTCACTATGTAGCCCAGGCAAGCCTCGAACTCAGCAAACCTCCTGTCTCTGCCTCCCAAGTGCTAGGATTACAGGCGTGAGCCACCATGCCCAGCTTTTTTTTTTTTTTGAGACAGGGTCTCGCTTTGTAGTTCAGGCTAGCTCTGAGCTCACTATGTAGCCCAGGCAAGCCTCAAACTCAGCAATCCTCCTGTCTCTGCCTCCCAAGTGCTGGGATTACAAGCGTGAGCCACCACACCCGGCAAGATGTATGATCTTCTTGATGATTCTCTGTGTTCTTTGTCTCTCATAATCTTTTTTTTTTTTTTTTTTTTTTTTTGAGACAGG
>PVIC010004629.1:0-61852 GCA_004025085.1 Thryonomys swinderianus
GGTCTCGCTTTGTAGTTCAGGCTGGCCCTGAGCTCACTATGGTGCCCAGGCAAGCCGCTGCAAACTCAGCAATCCTCCTGTCTCTGCCTCCCAAGTGCTGGCTATCTTCTTGTCAGAAGCAATACCCAGAAGTAAAAGATGTTCAGCCTGGCCTTTTTCTTCTTCTGTATTATTATAAGAAGGTGTGCAGTCTCCAGTGGTCTTAGAGCATACAGTTGGTACTGTTGTACATATGCCCTTTTATTCTCTATTACCTGCTGGCATATATGAGGTTCTAGGGTATAGGTGACCTTCATAAATCTGCTAACCCTATTTAATTCTCTTCCTGTCTCCCTACCTCCCTGATTCCCCAGTGATCTCTTATCCCCAAAGGGTTTGGGGGATACATTTATGATCTATATGTTGTATACACATTGCTGATTAATTCTAAATTCTGGCATATGGATATTGAGGTAACTCATAAGCTCAAAGTCTTCAGAATGGAAATTAACACAATTTTTAAATCTTATTTACTGTGTTTAATACTGATATTGGCATTTATTGTTTTATTATGGTAACAAACATGATGTGATAGTTCTGCTCAAATACCTCCCATGATGTGTCAGAAGTAAGAACTCTCAAGGGTCATTACAGATTCAAGGAGGACCACCCAGGAAAGTGCCATATCCAAAAGGCCCCAGATAGTAGAAAGAGACCTGCAACAAACATTGCCCTGTCATCAGACAAAGAAGAGCATTAATAACAACAAAAGAGTAGAAATGAGAAAATACACCAAAAATCAGACAGAAAGATCACCACCACAGGGAAATTAAGAGAAAAGAAAATAGGGCAAACAGAAACTCAAACACCAGGACTCTTGGAGATGGTAACTAAAGTGGATCTAGTAAAATGGAAATCAGAACTCATCTCTGAGATCAAAGCAGGGATACTGTCCACAGTGAAAGACATCATTAAAGAAGAGATCAGCGAGATGATAGAATCCAAGATAGCAGAAGCAATGGAACCTTTTAAACAGCTTCAAGCAGAGCTCCAGGGAATGATGAAGGAGAACAAAAGCTTGCACAGCAGGATGAATGAAGCAGAGAACTGAATCTCAGACCTAGAAGGCAGCATAGCAGCCAACAAGCAGGAAAGGTATAATTTATGGAAAAGAGCAAAGGACCATGAGAAATCATATCAACAGCTTCTAGATGACTCAAAGAAAAATAATATGAGACTGATCAGAGTAACTGAAGAAGCAGGAGACAGAGAAAAGACATAAAAAAAGCTATTTTCAGAGATAACAACAGAGAACTTTACAGGAAAAGAAATAGACACACAGATAAATGAGGCCTATTGGACTCCAAAATGCTGTGACATTAAAAAAAAAAAAGATTCTACACCCAGACATATAATTATCAAGGTTCCAGATGCACAACAAAAGAATGAAATACTGAAGCAGTGAGAGAAAGGAAGAAAATCACCTACAGAGGGAAGTCCATTAGGATCACAACAAACTTTTCAACACAAACACTCAACTCAAGGAGATCATGGAGAGAAGTATTTCAAGCATTGCAGGAAAACAACCTCCAACCTAGACTGTTGTATCCTGCAAAACTATCTTTCAGAATAGAAGGGGAAATAAAATACTTCCATGATAAAGAATACCTGAAAAATTTCACAAATATGAAACCTGCACTTCACAACATCCTAAAGAACATTTTGGAAAAAAACACAGAAAATTCCATACCCATGAGACCCAGGAGAGTGAATACATTGGGGCAAACAATACACTAAATAGAAAAGGGGAAAAGCAAAGAAGAAAAGAACCAAGAACAGGGAAACATGGCAGCTCTAAATATGTCCATATCAGTCATAACCATTAATGTCAATGGCCTCAATGGGCCAATTAAAAGACACAGACTAACAGATTGGACCAAGAAGCAAGATCCTACAATCTGCTGCATACAGGAAACACACCTAATTCAGAAGGAAACCCATAGACTGAAAATAAAAGGTTGGAAATCAATCCTCTATGCCACAGGAAACTGCAAAAAAGCAGGAGTGGCTATCTTGTTTGCAGATAAAATAGATTTCAAACCCAAACTGATTAAATGAGGTAAAGAAGGTCACTATATTCTCATACAAGGAACTATCCAAGAGAAAGAAATAACAATCATAAATATTTATGCACTGAACTCTAATACACCCAACTATATAAAACAAACATTACTGGACATGAAAAGCCAGTAATTCATGAATACAGTATTGCTATTTACTAGGGATTTCAATACTTCACTGTCACAAATTGACAGGTCAACTAGACAAAGAATTAATAAGGAAATACTTAAGCTAAATCAAACTTTTGAGCAAATGGACTTAGATGCCTACAGAATGTTTCACCCTACAAAGCAAAAATATACCTTCTTCTCAGCTGCAAATGGATCATTCTCCAAAATAGATCACATTCTAGTCCATAGAACAAGCTTAAGTAAATGCAAAGGAATCAAAGTTATCCCTTGCATAGTATCAGACCATAGTGCCTTGAAACTGGAGCTGAATAGCAGAAGATCCTCACAAACTCATGGAAATTTAACAACACTCTGTTAAAAAAACAATGGGCCACAAAATAAATTAAAGAAGAAATTAAACAGTTTCTACAACTAAATGAAACCCCAGCACAACACACAGGAATTTACGGTACACAATGAAAGAAGTTCTGCAAGGGAATTTCATAGAGTGAATGCCTACACTCGGGAAAATAGAGCAAACTGAAATAAACAATCTAACGATGAACCTCAGACAATTGGAAAAAGAGGAGCAAAACAAACCCAAAGCACATACTAGGGAGGAAATTATAAGGATCAGAGCAGAAATTAATGCAATGGAGACAATGAAAACAGTACAAAGAATCAATGAATCAAAGACTTGGTTCTTTGAAAGGATAAAAAAGATCGACAGACACTTAGCCAACCTTATCAAACAAAGGAAGGAAAAGCTGAAATCCATGCTATAAGGAACAAAAATGGGGAAATCAGCACAGACCAGAGGAAGTCCAAAGGATCATAAACATATACTTTGAAAATCTATACTCCAAGAAGATGGAAAATCTAGAAGAAATGGATAGATTTCTAGACACATATGAACTTCCAAAGCTGAATGAAGAGGATATAAAAATGTTAAACAACCCGATATCAATCTGGGAAGTTGAAAATGTAATAAAAAACATACCAACAAAGAAAAGCCCTGGTCCTGATGGCTTCACTGCTGAATTCTACAAAACTTTTAAAGAAGAGTTAATACCAGTACTTCTCAATCTCTTTAATGATATAGAAAGGGAAGCAGTACTCCCCATATCATTCCTTGAAGCAACCATCACCTTGATTCCAAAGGCAGGGAAAGATCCCACCAAAAAAGAAAAGTACAGGTCAATCTCTAATGAACATTGACTCAAAAATCCTCAATAAAATACTGGCAAACAGAATACAGAGAGTTATCAAGAAAATCATACAACCTGATCAAGTCAGATTTATCCCAGGGATGCAAGGCTGCTTCAACATACATAAATCAATCAATGTAATACACTATACTAAAAGACTCAAGGACAAAAACCATATGATTATCTCAAAAGATGCAGAAAAAAGCATGTGGCAAAATCCAACACCCATTTATGATCAAAACCCTACAGAGAATTGGAATCAATGGACTTTATCTCAATTTAATACAAGCTATTCATGAGAAACCAACAACCAGCATCATACTTAATGGGCAAAAACTGAAACCTTTTACACTAAGATCAGGAATGAGACAAGGATGCCTGCTGTCACCACTCTTGTTCAATATAGTATTGGAAACATTGGCTATTGCAATCAGGCAGGACAAATATATAAAAGGAATAAAGATAGGGAAGGACGAAGTTAAACTGTCATTATTTGCTGATGATATGATACTCTATCTAGAGGATCCTAAAAATTCAACCAAAAGACTGCTAGACTTAATTACCAAATTTGGTAGTGTTGCTGGATACAGGGTCAATGCTCAAAAATCAACAGCCTTTGTCTACACAAACAACAGACTCACTGAACGAGCAATTGGGGAGTCAATCCCTTTCACAGTAGCACCCAGAAAAATGAAATATCTAGGAATCAACCTAACAAAAGAAGTGAAAGACCTGTACTCTGAAAACTATAGGACTATGAAAACTGAAATAGAAAAGGAAACCTGAAAGTGGAAATATATCCCTTGTTCCTGGGTCGGGAGAACCAACATAGTCAAAATGGCTCTACTTCCACAACTACTATATAGATTCAATGCAATTCCAATTGAAATTTTAATGCTATACTTCACAGAGCTAGAGAAAATAAACCAAAATTTCATCTGGAAACACAAGAAACCTAGAATAGCAAAAGCAATTCTAACCAACCATGACATGGCAGGGGGTATTACAATCCCCAATTTAAAACTCTACTATAAAGCCACTGTGATAAAAACTGCATGGTACTGGCAAAGTAACAGACCCGAGGACCAGTGGAATAGATTAGAAGACTCAGAAACAACTGCAGATACACTAAACAACCTTATCTTTGACAAAGGAGGCAAACATCCTGAATGGAAGAAAGACAGCCTCTTTAATAATTGTAGCTGGAAAAATTAGGCTTTAACCTGCCAAAAGCTAAAGCTAGACCTATCTCTTTCAACATGCACAAAACTAAAGTCACAATGGATATAAGACTTAAACATTAAAACAGAAACAATAAGCTTGCTGGAAAAGAGGCTAGGTCAATCTCTGCCTAAGACATTGGCTTAGGCAGAGACTTTATGAATAAAACCTCAATAGCACAAGAACTAGCAGAAAGAATCAACAAATGGGATCTCATCCTACTGAAAAGCTTCTGCACAGCCAAAGAAGTCGCTGGCACTGCTAGACGACAACCAACAACATGGGAAAAAAATCTTTACTAGCTGTGTATCAGACAAAGGGCTATTATCGACAAATTATAAAGAACTCAAACAGATCAGCCTCCCCAAGTTTAAAGACCCAATTCAAAAATGTGCATCTGAAATGAGCAAACACTTCTCAGAGGCAGAAGTCAAAGCAGCCGAGAAGCTTATGAAGAAATGTTCCAAATCACTGGTCATTTGAGAGATGCAAAAGAAAACAACACTGAGATTTCCTCTCACTCCACAAAGAATGGCTGCGATCACAAAATCAACCAACAGTAAATGCTCGTGTGGCTGTGGGGAGAAAGGAACCCTTCTCCCCTCTTGGTGGGATTGCAGACTTGTGCAATCATTGTGGAGATCCGTGTGGAGATTTCTCAGAAACCTAAGACTAGTGGTCCCATTTGACCCTGCTATCCCCCTGCTAGGAATATACCCAAAATAATTTTAAAAATCACATGGAAAGACATACATATACCCTTGTTCATAGCAGCTCAGTTCATGATAGCTCAGTCTTGGAAACAGCCCAAATGCCCATCACCTGGAGAGTGGATAAAGAAGATGTGTTTTTTTTTTAATAAAATGGAGTATTACTCCGCCATAAAGAATGACAAGATCAGTGCATTTATATGCAAATAGAGACACCTGGAGGATATACTAATAAGTGAAATCAATATATCACAGATATGCAAATACCAGGTCTTCTCTTTGACATGAACACCTGCGAATGCAAATGATTCTAGAAAGTATGACAGCTTTTATAGTGGGAAGTTTCCATAGGAAATTTGGTGTGGGAATGTAGTGAGGGGAAGGAATAAATATGATACAGAAAGAAAATAAAAGAGTACATATAAAGGGGGTGGGCAGGTGTGGGTGGGTAGGGATATGGGTAAAAATGATAATTAACTTGTGTCATATACTGGTGCAAATTCCCCAATATTATACGTGATTGTGAGATGTATATAAATTTTACCAATAAAGAATTCCCTTAAAAAATGAGATAACTCTATGCAGATGTAACTTGTTAGAGAGGCTAATAGGCCTTATCTTTCTCACATAGTACTATTTAGCCTTTAAATTATAGTAAGAACTCAATTTTTTTTCTTTCAATTTTTTTTCTACCATCCTGCAGGGAAATGGAGCGACACACACACACACACACACACACACACACACACACACACACACACATGCAAGTAGCACTTATACTCTTTGTCTCCTTTATGACACAGTCCCTGAAAAATAAACAATGGTGTATGGTTCTCAATATATTGGCCATGGAACAAGACCTGAAGGAGAAAGTGGCACAAATATTAAAGAATCACTACAATAATATACCCATTCAGAAACTTCATGTGTATGTTGGGGATCATATCAATGCCAGAAATATTTAAACCCAAAAGCAGTACAAGAGGGAAATGATAGGATTTCTTTAGGACCTATAGGAGGAGAAAAATAATATAACACAAAGGTTTTGTAAGATTTTGAGAATGGACTAGTATTCTTATGATCATTTGAAATGTTTGGAATTGGTCAGGAAATAAATATAGAAGAAACAGTTGTTGATGGAAGTGAGGATCTGAACGGGATAGATAAACTAAATGTATGTGGCTATTGAAACTGTCCCAAATATGAGATGTGATATAATAAACTCTATTAATTTTAAGCAATTATATAAATATTGGATGTGTTCTTTCCATCAGTGAGAGCTCATATCATTGTGACATTATGCTGTAATTGTCTCTGTTATCTTTTCAGACAGGTCATTCCATAGTAGAAATAAACTATCCCCCCAAAAAAGTAATAAACTATCCACTCTCTAGTCAATGCAATATTCTCATTTGTCCCTGAAATAGCCTCACACTTTTCCTCCAAACTCGACTTTAGCTAACTGATAGATGTGTTCCCTCAAATTACTAATGAATTAAGTAGGGTGTTTATTAAGAAAAAAAATATTTGTATAAATACCATTTAAAAATTAGAACACACAGCACATCTGGATTTTACAAACAAATCTAAAGTTTACCTTAATTGTACTAAAGATTTATTTGAAATTAATAACCTTTTCTTCAAGATTTCTGAGCTACTCTTCAGACCATCACATTTTGCAAACATTCTCACATTGCATATTATGAAGATTACATAATGTTGTTTTGGGTCTCTTACTGTGGAAGGTGATGGTGTTTCTCTTTTTTAGATACACTGTTAGACAAAATTTCTAATTTTGTTACTTCTATGTGGCATTGTTGATCAATAGAAAATGTAAAAAAAGAAATATTACCTTCAAATGTGATTCCTTTATGGTTTTGAACTTCTCTGTCTCATTTCCTACCTGGGTTTAGAGAAATCCTCAAAAGAAGTCATACTTCCAGAATGTGGCAAAGGAAGTAAGTGAAAAGGGACTACATTTTTGAAAGGATATATTTCGTTTGTTCTTGTTATATATGGCTGTGTAATAAGATATTCATAAAAGATGAGCTAAATGGAAACAGTTACTTGGGTGTCACATTTTTATGAATTGAATTGTCAGTCTTTTTGATTCACATGGGATTAGCTGATTGCTGGGCTTAGCAAGTCCTCCTAAATACCTTCATTCAAGTGGAAACTAGCTATGTAGCAAGGCAGAGAGATCTATGGGCAGAACTGCAGATGATATATCTTGATTCTCAACACATGGGTTTTGTATATGGTGCTCAGACATTGTAATAGTGCCACTCTTGCTTTCCTACAAGGAAACTGCAAACCGGGGAGCTGCAGAGTTATTATGGACCTAGCTTATAATTTAAATACTGTTCTGTCTACTTATTTTCTTACTCAAAATAAGTCCCTGAATAAAGGCAGTACAGTAACAAAATAGGAGGAGGGGATTTAACTCAGTGGTTCCAGAGTCTGCCTTGAAAATACAAGGCCCTGAATTTGATCCCCAGTAACCACACACCACAGTGCCCAGGTATGGTGGCACCCACTTGTAATCTCACTACTCAGGAGAAAGAGGAGGAGGATTTCTGTGAGTTTGAGGCTTGCCTGGGCTACATAGTGGTTCAAGGCCAGCCTAAGACAAAGCAAGACTCTCTGTCTCTCTGTCTCTGTCTCTGTCTCTCTCTCTGTCTCTCTGTCTCTCTCTCTCTCTCTCTCTCTCTCACACACACACAAATGAATAGGAAAGTAAGACACACACACACACACAAGAGTAGGAAAATAAGTTCTATTTTTCAAAAAAAGGAGTCAAGTAATTTCTAGTCATCTTTATTCTATCCCAGGTTAAAGACTATTTAGAATTCTCTCATCCAAGTACTACCTACGTCCATCCCTTGTCACCTTCTGAGATCAAATGAGATCAGGTACACTCAGGGTGGTATGGCCATAGGCATCTGAAATGAACACACACTTTTAGGAGGAAGAAGTAAAAGCACCTATGAAGTATATAAAGAAATGCTCAAAGTAACTGGCCATTCGAGAGATGCAGATGGAAACAACTCTGAGATTTCATCTCACTCCACAAAGAATGGATGCTGTCTCAAATTACCCAGTGACAAATGCTGGCGAGGTTGTGGAGAAAAAGGAACACTTCTCCACTGTTGATGGGAATGTAGACTAGTATAACCATTATGGAGGTCAGTGTGGAGATTCCTCAAAAAACTAGGATTAGAGATTCCATTTGACCCTGCTATTCCCTTGCTGGGGATATACACAAAAGAATTACAAGAGTCATATCACAGCCATATATGTGCACCCATATTTATAGTAGCTCAGTTTGTGATAGCTAAATCTTGGAAATAAACAAAATGTCCATCAACTCTAGATTAGATAAAAAAGATGTGTGTTTTTTTTAAGAAAATGAAATATTACTCTGTCATAAGTAATGATGAGATCGAATCATACTAAAATGGATGTACCTTCAAGACATACTCATAAGTGAAATAAATAGGTCACAGATGTTTAAGTACTATATATTTTCTCTGGCCTGAGAAACTGAAATTATAAATGTGTTCTAGAATGAATGATTGGTTTTGTGAAATAGTAAATATTTAAAGGGTAATGGGATTTAGGGGTAAATAATGAAGAAAGTAAAAATGATTTTAAAAAAAGGAAACAATGCTTGTGTATATAGGGGCAGGGGAGGTAGTGTTTGTAGGGGAGGGGGGAAAGGAGAATTAAGTCATGTCATATAATGGTACATATTCTCAATGTGGAGTGTAATTGTGATGTATATGCATAATGTTTCAATAAAATGTACCAATAAAAACAATTTTGTCATATACCTACAAATAGTATTTAGTCTTTCCCATTCCCTAATTGTCTCTCCCTTTCACTATTTAAAATTTAGTTTCAAGTCCAAATCCTTGTAATTTAAAGGTAATAAGGTATGGATGAACTTCTGCCAAAGTACTCCATGCAGGGACACATAGACAAAATACTAACATATTTGTGCACTAACACCCAGCTGATAACCAGACCACACTTACGGCAGTTGAAACAGAACTTAGAGAATTTCCCTCCTATCTTGACAGATATTCAACAAATAATCTCTTCTTCTGTCTGTTGATACAATGCAGTCTGGCAGAGGAAACAGGAAATGCTCACATGTGCATGAGTGGTATGTTTATGTGTGAGTGTGTTTGTTGCTTCACATGCACATCTGATGTGAAGCAACAAAATAAAAATCTGCAACATTTTCCAATTGATGCATCATTATAGGGTAAATTATGAGTATAGAGCTAAAGAAAGTAGCATTGCAAGTCATGTGAAAATTTGATAATGAGAGAAATAAGATTATCTTAATTATCTGCACACCAATATAGATGAAGGGCATTGGTAAATTTGAATTAAAAGACGATCTTAGAGAAGCAGGAGGCAATAAATTTCTGGGTATTTTCAAAAATAGTAACATAATTTTTGATGCTTTATATTTGACAAAGGGGGAGAAATAGTTGAAAATAGCAATATCTGGCTGGGTGTGGTGGCTCACGCCTGTAATCCCAGCACTCGGGAGGCAGAGACCGGAGGATTGCTGAGTTCGAGGCTTGCCTGGGCTCCATAGTGAGCTCAGGGCCAGCCTGAACTACAAAGCGAAACCCTGTCTCAAAAAACAAACCAAAAAAAAAAAAAAAAAAAAAAAAAAAAAAAAAAAAAAAAAAAAAAAAAAAAAAGCAATATCTGCCCATAATGAACAGAAGAACGAGGTTGTCATTGATTAATTTAGCAGAAAATATACATGGCAAAACAGATATAAGGAGGGAGTAAAAAACATTAGTTTTAAGTATATTGAGTTCACAAACTTTTATCTTATTTCCAATGGAAACTGTCAACCCTAGCAGGCATTTGGACGTTCAAACCTGGAAATCTGATTCAAACACGGAGTAGGTCAAAGTTTAGCTTTGGCAGAAGTTTCCTCCACTTTTCGAGAGAGTCTTGTGAGTGGAGTAGTGAGGATGAAAACCTGGCTCAGCTTATTTACTCAGAGTGGTGAAAGAGAAATGGGAAATGGTGCGTTTTGACAACTCCTCTATCTATAGCGGGGGGGGGGGGGGGGTTGCTTTTCCTGCTGATATTCTAGAGCGGATTTGTGAACTCTTAGTAACATGTCATCACAAAGAAATTTTACTCATTGTCTTACTCATCAAGAACATTTGATTTTATAATCTATAGGATCTATCCACATGTGGGAAACTGAACAAGTTCATAGATGAATGAGAATTTTATCCTAATATGAATCTGGTAATACATTAAAATATTCAATCAAAATCCTTGTTCAAAGTAATTCTGATATTTTAAGAAGGCTTATGTGGAAATAAAGCTGCCTGATTAAAGGTCAAAAAGCTTAATTCTTTATAAGAATTTTCTTTTTAAATTCTTCACTAGCTTAGAATAGTTCTCCAATCTGGAAGTAGGAAAACATGTTCAAAATTAAAATATTAAGAAAGGAAGAGGTCATTTCTGCTTTTCATTTCCTTTGACAGAAATAGAATTATATTTCAACAAATTAGTCCATTGTGTGAGTGGACACACTGAATAGAAGTTAACTGCTGCTTAAACTGGAGCAGATGATTCAGTATTTTTGGAATTGTTTATGCCTAGGTCCGGAAGTAGAAGTTATTTATACTGGGGTCTTTTGATTTGGTAAATTCATGTGAGACTTTTCAGTGCTTTTCATGTAACTGAAATTGAAAATTGTCTGACAATAATGAGTTTATATGACCTTCGGAAACTTTAGAGTTGGGTCCTAGAAATCTTTCTATGTACTACTTCCTGCTACCATCTTAACATTTCAAATCTGAAAGGTCATTAAGTCATTCTCTTCCTATAAAGTTATGTGCCTTAAAAAAGTTTCTCGATCCCCTTTGCTGCCAGCTGGACTGACTTGCTTACCAAAGCTCCAGTGGTTCATAATATCACTTCATTGTTGGAAATTTGGTGGCAATCTTATTCATAAATATTCAATTAAAATAAACACATGAAGTTCAAATTTGACCACTCGTTCATAAAAGAATGTTGTAATAAAATTAGTTTTACTTTTTTTGAATAATATGCTATAGTACATGAAAGAAAATATATGCCAAAAATCTGGCACATTCTTTAATACTAAATATTACATATCTAACATACTTGAATTTGGACAACATAGAGATTTCCTCTTACAAATATTTTGCATTTTAGTTTATATCATTGTTGAGCAGTCAAACACAAAAATAAATAAAATCAAAACAAGCTCTCACCACTCTATTCTGCACATACATTTTGCTCTGTAAAGACTGAGTTCAATAAATTTTCATGTGCATACTTATGTAGAGTTTTTAAGTATCCATTTTTTTTTGAGACAGGGTCTCACTTTGTAGTTCAGGCTGGCTCTGAGCTCACTATGTAGTTCAGGCAAGCCTCGAACTCAGCAATCCTCCTGTCTCTGCCTCCCGAGTGCTGGGATTACAGGTGTGAGCCACCACGCCCGGGAAAGTATCCATTTTTGATTGCTAAATATTATAATAGACAGCCACAATTTTGGCTTTCAAAATTTTATACAAATCAAAATATTGTAAAGTGAAATAGAGATAAAAATGCAGCTCACTATGGCCAAGAGTGGCAATATACATAAAGTACGGAGGATTAGCTTAAATTATGACTCGCAGTTGTGGGGAGAAAGCTACCCATGAAGGAGATAATATCTAAGTCCTCAAGAATAGGAGAGTTGTGTGGGCCAAGCGTATCTTGAAAGGCTGAGAGTTAACATGGAGAATGGTGCCTTAAGGTGGTGTAAGAGAATGAAAATAGCTGTATTCTATTATTTTTAACAAGGCAAGTAGCAAATGTTAAAACAGGAAAATGAAACAAGATGAAAATCTTGAAGGGCAATCTTATTAAACCAGGTAAGAGTGATTTCACACAAAAATCTTCTGGAAGTGAATCCAGCAGAAATATTTTAAGTAGAGTAACATATTTTTAAGCTTAATTTTTCTGGATGGTTAGCTGGTGATATTTCCATGAGAATAATTAAACAACAAAGCACAATTTATTGTCTGTCTTGTGTGCAAATACCTGCAATAAATATAGCCTGTAATTGAGGAATTGTATGTGTTTAAATGTGAAAATATGTCTTTTTACCATTATTCCTCTTTAAGAGGCTTTTCCCCACTTTGAAAATGTTTATCCCATCATTATTGTCACCTTTTCCAGCAATTCAGCAAGTTCTGTGCTGTGAGTGTCATTAGTTGCTTTGTTGTAGCTTCTTTGATGTCCTGAATCAATTCAAAATGTTTCCCTTCATGGTCACTTTGACTTTGAAGAAAAGGCAGAAGTTGCATAGTGCTATATGCTCTAAATAAGGTGAATGAAAATGCAATGAAATGTTTATATGAATCTGTTTTACATACATTAGCTACAACTAAGCAGCAGCACCCACATACGAAAGAGATTCATGAAAGGTAATTTCCAGAATTGTTTCAGACAGCACAAAAACAATGGAAAAAGCATGTTTGCAGTAAGGGACAGTATTTTAAGAAGTGTCAATTGCAATGTGTTTTTACTGCATCTTTTATTTAAACATATCTACATATATCAATCATTTAAATATGAAATGGATATTATTTGAATTGTAAATAGTACTGTATGTATATCCAACCACCTGAACTGAAAAACTGAAAAATTTCCATTAAGACTTTATGTTGCACATCTTGAGTATAACTAAGGTAAAAACAGTTAAAGATTGCTTAGTTCAGTAATTCCAGGGTTATTGCCTCTGAAAAGTCATAGGCAAAGTTGTATTCAAAGTTGTCATTTTATTTGTCCTTTCAGAAAAGCTAGAAAGGGAATGAACAAAAGAAGAACTTACATGAATCACCCCAATTTTTAAGAAGTAGACTATACCACTTCTTAGTAAAAAAGAACTATCAAGCTTGGAAGAAACTCTCTTTTTACTTTAGTATATCCTCTATTGAGATACAGATGGACCCGAATAAAATAAAATTTTAAACCTTCACCTTAGCCTGATATGAGTTTAGACTGGGAGAGACTGGCAGGACAAAAGGATAAGAGAAATAACTGAAAAGTCTCTCAGTCCCCTATTATGTTTCTGAAGGTAGAATTGAAAAGGGTTAGTGTGTAACCATCTCTTTCAGTGAATCACAAAGTGGAGTCTTCAGTAGAGAGGGACCCCTGCCCAGCGATCTCTGAAATGTGCCACAACATTACATGTTACAAAGTATGATGTTTTACATCTCAAAATGTGTAGATGTGATATATTAGAAGCACATAAGGCCAAATAATAAAGCATAAGTTAAAAGGAATGAGGGTCAGAAAATACATGAATTAAAGAAAAATTCCTTAACGTTAAGGGAAAATGTATCATAGTTAGAAGGAAAAAAATGATGGAAGAAATTACTACATATGTGGTTTTGATTATTCTAGTAATCAAAATGCAGAATAAAATGAAAAATTTTGCATGGTTTTCATTTCTAATAATGAGGTGTTCACTTGGTGCTCAGGGCAAACTGTTTTTGTTGTCTGAGAGCTATAAAAGAAATACGTTTGCTGCCTTGGTTCTTTGTAAAAAAAAACCCTAAATATCAAGAAAATTATTTCTAAATTTTTAAATAAAATTTTATACCATTTTTTGAATTATTTAAGAACAGCTATGTCCTAGATCATTTTCTCCTACTCAAGGCAGGAGGCCATCTTTGCTTTCTGATAAGTGTGCTTTTGTAGACTCTCAGATCCAGGCAAGAGGACACTCCTCTATTTTGGGGCATTATAAAGACAGTCCTATTTTATTGTCTTACCTAAAACTTCTGAAAAAATGGATATAGTCATTTATAGTAGTCATACTATGAATAAACCCAATTCAGCATCTTGCTTATATATAATTTTTGAGAAAAAAAGGAAGGAAGAAATACAAATATATTAATTGGTAATAAAATTAAAAACTTAAATTACTTCTTTCATGAACAAAATATTTCCTGACATATAATTGTTATTCAATTATTTTCTCCAAATTTTCTTTTAAAAAAGAAAAAAATATATATATCCTGGAGATTTAGCTCAGTGGTTCCAGCACCTGCCTCCCAAACCCAAAAATCCTGAGTTTGATCCCAGGAAACCACATACAATGCTGGGTGTGGTGACTCATGCCCATCAGCAATCAATTCCACATACCACAGTGCCGGGTGTGGGGGTCATGCCTGTAATCCTGGCACTCGAGGCAGAGGCAGCAGGATTGCTGAGTTTGAGGCTTGCCTGGGCTGCACAGTGAGCTCAGGGCCACCCTGAACTACAAAGCGAGACCCTGTCTCAAAGAGAGAGAGAGAGAGAGAGAGAGAGAGAGAGAGAGAGAGAGAGGGCAAAAGCATTTGCACACATGGAAGAATGTATTCATATTCTGTGAACTGGACAGGAAGGACTCTACAGTCACCAAAATTGTACAGTAAACCTCATCATTAGAAATAGATATAAACACTTGGAGTCCAGAGATGGCAGGGAATCAAACAGTCAGAGTAGAAGCAGAGCTGTCAACAGCTGAAGTCAGAACCTCATTCAGTATTGATCCCTTCCTCACTTTCCCTCTCCTTTATTTGTTCTTTTCCTCCCAAGAATCAGAGACAAGTATCAGCACGTGATAGAAGAAAATGACTGAACGATGGAAAAGTGATCATACACTATCAAAATCATGTTCCCACCACAAACCTGACTGAAGGAGTGTGTTAGGCTTAATTGTGTCCTCTCACTAGCTGGGGGGCTTCCTAGGAATCAAACACCTTTCAGGGAGCGCAGCTTTGGCCTTCATGTCTGAATCTAATCTCTCACTCCTTCCCCTGTCACTTGGCTCTGCATTGCAGACTTCATAAACTGAGCAGGTTTATTTCTTTATATATTGATAGCTTGATGGTTCTGTCTTGGAGCTAATCATGGTCTAAGCCCTAAGCCAAATAAACAACTTTCTCTGCTAAATACTAACTGTCAGGTATTTGGTCCCAACGAAAGGAAAAAAAAATAATATAAAGACAGGAAAAATTATTAGTGACTGAGAAGTGAGGGACTGCTTAGATGTACTGAGACTTTTAACTATTGAGTTGAATAGACATTTGTTAATCTGCAGTGAGTATTAAGATTTTGATTAACTAAAAGAATCCAGAGAAGCTTCAGACTCTAGTCAAGATTTATACAAGTGAAAATAATTATTTTCATTATATAGTTAAAACAGACATTATAAAAACAAAAAAAAATCAATTTGTTCTTGGATTATACCTAACTGGTCTTCAGTATTCAAATTAATTTTATGCATGTATAACGACAGAGGGAAAAGGAACATAGGCCACCTGTGTCCTACCAAAAAATCCTATTCAAAACCTGTGGTGGTCAGATTTGGTTTAGAATGAACCATTTATAAAAATTAACCAAAGTAACAAGAAGTCTCTCATAGCAAACATCAAAACTTCCTTTTAAATGGCTAATATCTTTACAACATATTTTTGTCTCCTTTAAAAAAAGTGTATGATTATTTTGTTCTTCTTTTGCAACAGTAGATATTGAATCCAGAAACTCAAGCTTGCTAGGTATATGCTCTGCTAGTGAGCTACAATCTCAAGTCTCTTTGTACTTTTGTTTTGAGACAAGGGCTCACTAAATTTTCCAGACTGATTCTGAATTTGTGGTTTTTCTGCCTCAACTAAAATGAGTTGCTGCAATTGGAGATATGAGTCATTATGCACGGCATTGTGCAGTTTTTTAAAGTGATAACATTTTCTCCAGACTAGATTAGGCGAGGAACAACAGAAGAAAATTTATGGGGATAACTGGTATTACTTCAAGAAAAATTTTTCACTTAAAATATATTTAAATACATTATTATATTTTAACTTTTCTGTTTAAAAGTATACATGACCGCATTGTATTCTACTGATGTTATCCTAAGGACCACTCTATAATAATTTATGTGAGAGAATGGAACCTTTTTGGGAAGAACAGTGTCTCATTCTTTGTTGCTATGTCCATAATACTCAAAGAAATTCTGCACAAACATCTTTCCCTATCCTGTTTTACCTTCTGCCTCTAAATTGCCCTTTTATGCAAACAATTTCTTTAGTTCTGAGATTCCTTAGCTTTTCCATGTTTAATAGAGTAAAAATATGGCCAATCCTATAGTTGGGAAAATAGCCTAAATTGCAGAATACCCAAATGTATTCCATCAGAAAGGGGTCTGAATTTGTGCAAACTATATCCCAACCATAAGCAGAGTAAAAAGAAGAAATTTCACTTAACTACATTAGCCCAACCTTTCATGTTTCTCTAACTGAAATAAAGAAGAGCAAACAAAAATATAAAACAAAACGATGTTAGAAAAGTAAGAAAACAAAACTGCATATTGAAAAGATTATATTTACTCATTTTTAAAGGATAAAACATTAAGTCTAATGTTAAAACCACATGCTCAAAGTATGTGCACTTAACAATGCAGCTGATATGCTCTTTTAAGCTTGTCTATGATACAGGTTGTTTCAAGATCAAGTCTAAATGTGTATCAATAACAAAGATACTGAAAAGAAATGTTTTGCTCACATTAGCTAAAATGAAGATATAAGCCATGGTCTTTATTCCAGAGAGGATGATATTCACATTAAGTGAGACAGCAGCAAAGCTTTTCTGTGTACAAGAACATTTAATTGATAGATGACAGTAGACATAAAAAAATGAGAGAAAATGAGAAACAATGCTTACATGCTTACCAATAATCCCAGACCGATGCTAATCTGAAACAAACAAACAAACAAACAAACAAGCAAACAAAAAACACAAATGTTAGCATTAGTCCAACGAACTTTCAGTTATACAACCTGAGTCCAATTCTGGGCTGTTAACTATATTAGGAGCCCTTGAATTGAACAAATACCTGGGCCGGAGATTTATCTCAGTGGTTCCGCCGCCTGCCTCGCAAGTGCAGGGTCCTGAGTTCGATCCCGGTAAACACATACAATGTTAGCCATGATGACTCACACCCACCAGCAATCAATACCACATACCACAGTGCCGGGGTGGTGGCTTATGCTTGTCATCCCAGCACTCGGGAGGTGGAGACAGGAGGATTGCTGAGTTCATGGCGGCTTGCCTGGGCTACATAGTGAACTCAGGGCCAGCCTGAACTACAAAGTGAGACCCTGTCTCAAAAAATAATAATAATAATAATAATAAAAATAAAGACCTAACATTTTGTTCTTCATTCACACTATGATTTGCATAAATTATTTAATAATTTTAAGCCTTCATTTCTTTGTTTAAAATATGAGAATGTTTGATCTACCTCTGAAGTTAATTACTACTTTATTATTCTCTATAGTATGTCTAGTGGAAGTGCTTTTGCCAAATATATCTCTTGATATTATTTTATATATTTTACATTTTTAATGGGATGTGTGTATTCATTATGTATTCTGGTAAAGCAAAGCACTGTTACTGAGAAATTGAACTTGTGTATGATATATCTTGGTTCTTATTTTTTACCATTCCTCTGCCCTCCCTGTAGCCCCTCCACCCCTATATACATAAGCTTTGTTTCTATTTTTTCTTTTTACCTTCATGTATTTTCTTTCCCTTCTTTGCTTCCCTCCCTAGTTTCCTTTCTCTTTTGAACAATTTATCAATTTATATGCATATTTTATCTATACACAAATGGTGTTTTATATAATATGCACATTTGTCCATCTTTCTACTATTATGAGGCTCAGTGCCACTCAATGTTTTCTGAGCAATATTAATAATCATTGTCTTATATAAAAATCTATTAATTGCTAAATTTAAATACTTCTGAATTTATGCATTTATATTTTTCTAATTTTATATTTTATATTTTTCTAATTTATGCATTTATATTCTTCTAATTCATATTGTAATGAACAGACCTTTGTTGAATTTTTAAAAATTATCATGGACTGTGAAATAGTTTTATCATTATCATTCCTTACTTGAAATGAAACTACTCACTAGTGTTTTCTGTTCTGTTTTCCAGTGAAATCGACATGCTGCACGATAAGAATATTTAATGCTCCAAGGCCCTACATGTATCTTTACAAGTATTTTTTTTTAGGATAACACATCATTGCCTGTTACAAAACAGAAAAATTTTAACAAGATAGTCTTTGATTTTCAATTTTTAATTTTTTCTGGTATTAATTTAAAGGCTTTGGATCAGGAAATATAGACTCTGTGTAATTCCACAGTGCCCTGTAATTCTCACTTATATAACATGGTGCCATCCTTCTAGTGTTTGTAATTATCCATGAGACATATGCTTCTTTATCTTACCATATTTAATAGAAACAGTGACTGGATATGTCTTGCCAGTTCATCCTCAGTCTTCAGCAAACGCTTTCCTCCATAACAGCAGCTCCTTGTATCAAAAATAATTTTTTTATGTTTGTAAAATATCTCCAAAAGAATTAAGTCTTTCTAAATTTTCTAGAGTTTTTTATAAATGAATTCTTTATTGTACAATTTTATATATATATATATATATATATATATATATATATATATATATGTATGTATGTATGTATCTCACAATCACATATAACATTGGGGAATTTGTACCAGTATATGACACAAGTTAATTCTCATTTTACCCATATGCCTACCCACCCACACCTCCCCTCCCCCTTTACACATACTCTTTTATTTTCTCTCTGAATCATATTTATTCCTTCCCCTCATTACATTCCCACACCAAATTTCCTATGGAAATTTCCCATTTTATAAAAGCTGTCATACTTTCTAGAGCTCATTTGCATCTACAGGTGTTCATGTCAAAGAGAAGATCCGATATTTGCCTATCTGTGATCTATTGATTTCACTTATTAGTATGTCCTCCAGGTGTCTCCATTTGCACATAAATTAATCGATCTTGTCATTCTTTATGGCAGAATAATACTCCATTTTATTTAAAAAAACACAACTTCTATATCCAGTCTCCCAAGGGTTCGGGGGATACATTTATGAAATTTTCTAGATTTTTAATGAAAGAGAGTTTCAATGACAAAGGAGGAAAATAGACAGGGAAAATACCCAACAATGTATTTTATATAATTCTTGTAAAAATAGTGCTCATACTTTTCTAATGAAAATATGTACTTTATCATAGTTGTATCCATCTTTGCATCTTAGTAGCTGTGCCGAGTGCATAAAGGAGGTGTTCACCTACTCAGTACAACAAGGTTCATTTGCCATATTATAGTTTTGCTAAATTTATGATTTTTATTGTGTTTTCTTTAGATTTTTCTTGTGGAACTTGACAAATTCAGTACAGTGTTACACAAAGATGTGTTTTTACAACTTGTGGAGGATATGGAAAATGAATTATCAGTGACTCAGCTCCTGGTGTAGACTTGGATGGTGAAACCAAATAAGTAGCCATATACAACAGCTATGATGGAGATGTGCAAAATGAAGACCTTGATTCTAATGAAGAAGAAAACAGTAGTAGAAATAAATATTTGATTAGTTAGAATGGTACAAATTGGTCATGTTTAACTAACAATTCAAAGTTAGAACTAGGTCAGAAAATGTTATTATGTTCTTGCTATTGGAGAAATCTATTTAACAGAATGGTAACACCAACATCATCTTTCAAAGTTCAAAATTATTTATTCTAAGTGATATGCTGCAAGAAATTTTTAAATACCTTAATAATAAAGTACAAGGAAATATATTGCATCAATTAATAATATTACTTAAAAGATATCCATCATGACTCTTCATTATTTGAACCAAAGGAATTCATAGCAGGACTTTATCATTCTAATCATCAGAATCTAAAAGATAAATAAAAAAGTGACAGATATGACCTTGAGATTTTTTAAACATTAATGACATTCAAGAGATTTAGTTTTATTCAAAATTGCCTATGCTTTGGTGACAAAAAGACCCATCAAAAAAGAAAAAAAATCATCTAAAAATTGATACACTGTTAACTCACTTTTAAACTGTCAAGCAATTTGTACACCAAAAATCCTTGGCAACTGAAAAACAACTTGCATTATTCTGTGATTGTTGAAGCTTTTGAAAATACATATGATATAAACATATATGCCCTAGTAGATATGAAGACATTTTACATCTTGAATTTAGAAATTTATCCCAGGCTTCACCATCATAATTTTTGTGTGCAGTAAAAATACTGTACAATTTGGTGAACAGACTTGTTGCATCTATTTCAAAAAGTTAATGTCACAGTTGATGATTAGTTGACTAGTTGTTACTGACTGATGTTACATTTCCTAAAAGAATACCAGTTGACCAGCACAGGAACTATTCAAAGGAACAAAACTGAGATTTTTGGAAAAAATAAAATATTGCAAGTTTACAATAGAGAAATGTATAGTACAATCTTTGGTTTTCAGAAAGATATAATATTAACCTTCTATATGCCAAAGAAAAGCAAAGTAATATTGTTACTGTCAACATTACAGCATCATGATAAGACTGATGGTGAGCCTAGGCATGGTGATGTATACATGTGATACCAGAACTCTGCAGACTGAAGAAAGAGGATTCTTTGAGTTCAAGGTCAGCTTGTGCTATAAAATGAGTTCTGGGTTATCCTGGACTACACAGTAAGACATGTCTCAAAACAAGGAAAAAAAAAAAAGGTAATGAATTCTATGAACAAATTAAGCCAGAAATTCTCTCATTTTACTGTAAAATGAAAAGCTGAATAACTATTATTAACAAATAAGATGTTACTTCCGAAAGAGAATTGATCAATGGTTATGTTTTAACAGGTTCTAAACACGTGAGGAATAAAGAATTTCATAGGTTGCAAAGAAAGTGACATACACTACCATGGAGAAATGTTCCTAGAGGATTGACACTGGAATTGATAAATACAACAGGGGAAGAACAGCATGCATCTACCCAAAGATCTCCTCAAGGAATTCTGGAGCAGAAAGTAGATTATAAAGTGGGAATAAAATCAACTGGTTAGTGCCGGGTGTGGTGGCTCACGCCTGTAATCCTAGCACTGGGGAGGCAGAGACAGGAGGATTGCTGAGTTCGAGGCTTGCCTGGGCTACATAGTGAGCTCAGGGCCAGCCTGAACTACAAAGTGAGATCCTGTCTCAAAAAAAAAAATCAGCTGGTTAGTAGTTAATACAGTGAACATCATCTCTATTCACTGTTATTGTAGAAACAGAAAAGAAGCTTTAATACAGCTGAACACTGTTAGCAAGTGTGGATTTATTAAAGCATGTAGGGCTCGGTGGATGGAAAATTTCTAAGAGGAAACATTAAGGGAGGTTCTTTAAAACCAAAATAATGGGATTATTACTGAAGACAAAGCAGGGTTATCACATATTACTGTGGGGACCACGAAGGTAAGAAACTTATCAGATAAGAAGGATGGAAACACTTGCATTGAAATTTTATAAAATAGGAACAAGTAGGTCAAGGGTAATGATGAAGGCTAAGGTTGGATGAAAGAAAAAAAACGTCAGAGAAGTATATTTGTGTTGAGGTTGAAACCCAAAAAAGATCATGCATAACATGGACACTGGAACGGACATATATTAAAGGACCAAAAATTTGATTAAAATTTTAATAATTTCTAAGGCTTTAAATTGGCCATTTCATTAAATTTCTTAGTACTTTAGAAAGTTTTCATTTAATAAATTAATGACATGACAAGGAATTTGAAAACAGTCTAATAATTTATATTCCAATTTCATTATATAAGATATTAAAATCTTTAGGTCAGCTGTCTGGAGTTTCTTTTCTTTCCCTAACATTGAGAAGTTAATGATTTATAGAAATGGGCAACTAGAGGTTTAGATGAAGGGGTGTGTGGTGTTTATGGTGGCAGTAGTAGGGGATAAATTCTTATAGAGCAATATCTAGCATTGCTTTGAGAAAAGAAAATCATATATTCTATTTAGAGATTGAGTGACTCTGATACTCATACTTATGCTTTATAGAGCTTACAAAACTATCTTAATAGTGAAAGTGCTTTACAATATTCTTTTAGGACGTGTTGAAATACTTCTATAGATTCTCCAGACCAAGCAAATAGTGACTTCATTTAAGAATAAATAAAACAATAGCAAATTTGATGTACAGAAAAATACAGTACCATATCGATTGATAGCATGTGCGAAATTACTTTAAAATGCTTTATAAAATGCAAAAGATAAGAATAATATAAATGGAATTCCTATCTCAGAAATAACAACACTAACCCACGGAACATCCTTTCCAATATATTTAGGGGATAGGTCAGAAATGAATCTGTCAATTTCATTTTGCATTTCTGTGCTTTGAGTAATATATTTGCAGAATTTCTTTGTGGTTGCTTTGCACCCAGACAATTTCTCTGGGAACTCCTCATTCAAATCACTGTGGGAATTATATTTAACCTTCTGAGATTACAATTGCATTTGCAAATTTCAATTACTAGCTTGTCTTCTAAATTTATTTTTAGTGAATTAGTCTACAGTAAAAACAACAGCAAAGTAGCATTAAACTAGACTAAGCTATCCCAAAACAATTATATAAAAAGATGCTATCATTGTATTCAATCATAGTTTAGTAGTCCCTGAAGCTGACTTGTGACCGACCTACCAACTATCCAACTATTTCATTTCTCCTGTAATCCCAGAAGGATTGGCTCTCCTGTTTCCAGAATAATTTCCAGAGCTATTAAAAGGCCCAGTATAAACATAAATAGATGGCATTTTTTGAAAAGATTCTGCTAATTTTCTTATATGATCTTTTAAAAAGCTATCTTGTAATACAATTTTAGTTGTATTGGGTATTGTCTTTTTTTGTTATTTATTTCACTTAGTGTGTTTTCTGCTGATGGACATCACTAGGGAAATTTAAAACCCTGCATATTCCTTGAAATTCCTTTTATTCTGCTGAGTATCAGGGGAAGAAAGTTATCATTTTGTTATTGGAAACACTATGCAAAATGTTACAATATCATTGTGATTAGAATGGCATCTGGAAGAAATAATAAAATTATTGGATAGGTTTTACTTATTTGTATAGTATTTCTTGTGAAATATACAGTGACACTAAGTACAAAAAGTGGAATACCTACAGATTAAAATATTTCATTTTGAAAATCAAAAATTGATACTACAAAGAGAAGAAATCAGACATATCAATTGCAACTATGTGTCAGTGCCATGGATATGATTCCCATGACATCACATGTTGAATTCCCACAGCCATTAAGCTTTATTTTGTTCACTATTAGAGTTTCTCTATATGAAATACATACTTCAAAGGAGACTGAGCCTTTCCCTTAAGTTTATATTTTGAGAGCTCTTAACCGGGAAATGGACACTATGAGTTATTTGCAACTTTATCTTCAACAATTAAGAACATACTATGCCCAATAATTTAGAGAGTTCTCAGTGAGATATTTTGAGGATGACAGAGGAGGAGGGTATTTCTAAAACATTCAGTTCATCAGGTTATGACAACATGCTTTGTTTAATAACCACGCATTTTCTTGATTGTTTCACTGACATATTCAAGTGAAATGTCATGTAAGAATTACTTGAAAGAAAAGTCTTTTCTAACATGTCATTTTGAAATGTCAGTAGACTCATCTACAAAAGTGTTTTTAAATTTCTGTTTGCAAAGCAAAAATCAAGTCTTCATGAAAAGTGAACGTACTCTGAGAATCACTATATTTCATTTCAGAGGTTTCAAACATCATAAATATCACATAGAGAAAATGTAGCATTGACACTCATTTTGACTCACCCTAGTACCTTCTTTATAGTTGTAGAGTTGAAATGAATGTTTCAAATAATAGTAAGTCAAATGCATTGAATAGATTCTCAAAGAAATCACTTATGTCACTAATCACATTAATGAGCATAACAATAGAAAATGCTGGAATAAACACTGATAAATGCTTACCTTATGAATTATGTATGTTTCAACAACTATATTATTAGCTATTAGACCATTTAGTATTTGTGTTGAAACTCCATGATGAAATGATGGAAATGTAATAAAATAATTTGTAAGACAAAAAACACCCAAAACATTATGTGAAAATATTTTTTGCTCATGGAAGTGTTCACGGCAGTTTATCAAACACATTCTAATCATATTTCCAGTAGTCTCTGCTATCTATTTGGCTTCTAAGTTAGGGACGAGTTTTCTGTAAATTAAACTCTACTACAAAATTCTTAATTTTGTGTACTTTTGTTAGAAATATAAAAAATACATTATAAAATATAGTAAACATCAAGAGTCCAGAGAATAGCTGAGTTAATCAAAATGTAGCCTTTTCAAGGGGGCAGCAAAGTGTAGAAAGACCTGAAAACTAGAATTTTCAAATATTAAATAAATGTGTAACATTCATGCTTTTTCATAATGATAAAATTGGGAAACTTTTGAATGGTCTAACTGTAGTTCCTCTCTCCTTTCTGCTCATGAGGATGAGGGAATAGGCTCACAGTACTCCCCATGAAATAGGAGGTGGGGGGGTTCTTTCAAAATCTGAGTAGGTTTCAGTTTAGTTAGTTTTGATTTCTCATTGAATATTGAAATTTTTGATGAATTTTTATTAAATTTTTATAAGATGTGATATTTAGGCCATTTCATTTTTCCTCTATGGAAATGACTGATTTTCTCCCTTTGAAATTGTTGCAGTGGTATTTATTGAAAAGATTATTCACTGTTCAGTGAATTTCTCCTGAATTTTTGTCAAATATCAGTTGTATTATTTGAAGAGATTTAGTTCTAGGTTCTCTATCCTGTTCCATAAGTCTTTCTCTAACACTCTGTCAATTCCATATTCTTTTTCTTTTTCTTTTTCTTTTTTCTTTCTTTCTTTTTTTCTTTTTTTTCTGAGACAGGGTCTCGCTTTGCAGTTCAGGCTGGACCTGAGCTCACTATGTAGCCCAGGCAAGCTTCAAACTCAGCAATCCTCCTGCCTCTGCCTCCCAAGTGCTGGGAATATAGGCATGAGCCACAATGCTCAGCAATTCCATACTTTATTTATTAGTGTACTATTTAACAAGGCACAGTATCAGGCAGTAATTTTTCTCTATAATTCTAAGCCAAGATCTTTCATAAAAGACATTTTGCTTTTCAAATAAATTTAAAATAAACTTGTTGATACCTACAAAAATGCTGATGAAATTATTATAAAAAACATGAAATTAGGAAAAATTGATGATATTACCATATTAGATAGCCTGATCTACACACACAGGCATTTCTGTATATTCAGTTTTATTTCTTTATCAATATTTTGTCATTTATCAGTACAGCAAACCTATACATTTGCTTTTGGTTGTGTTTCATTTGTCTTGTGTTTTCAATTTCAGTTTTTCTCTTTTTTATGTATTTCTCATATCTTGTGATCAATAAAATTACCTTTTAATGATCTATGCTAATTTTTGTATATTTTTTGTGATTCTTGCAGTAAATATGGTGTATGCTGAAAATAGAATTTCATGTCTTCACTTTAAATCTGTGTCATTCCACCATACCTTATTAAAAGTATCAGAATGTTCTAGCCTGAATCAAAAAGGAATTAGAGTTTGAATTGAGATTTTTTCTGTTTTTTACCTTTCCAGTAAATGCATTCAGGTGAAAGATACTATTATGATTTTACACAAATGCTGATGTTGATGGTTATTTTCAAATGGTGGTACAAAGCTTCTATTGCTTACTTCATGAGAGTTTTCATCAAGAATAAGCAGTGAACGTTGTCAAGTACTTTTCCGCAACAATTAGTACAATTATGTGACTTTTCTTATTAGAAATTTATATAATGAGTTTCACTGATTAAATTTTCCTACATTGACCACGAAGCAGCATGGACTCGGCTGCAATGCGCCATTCCATTTCCAGCGGCGGTGGACTGAGGACCATCCAACAGCCCACTGTACCCCAGAGCGGCATGAACTCCATTACCTCGGGCGCCATTCCGCTTCCAGTGGTGGTGGACTGAGGGCTACCCACTGGGCCACTGCACTAGGGAGTGGCGCGGACTCCGCTACACCAGGCGCCATTCCACTTCCGGCAACGGTGGAGGGCTGAAGACTGCTCACTGGCCTGCTCCACCCCAGAGCTGTGCAGTGAGGAGTCAGGTATGGACCCTTGGCGCCATCCCCACCATGGAGGATTGAGGGCCTCTCGATGGTCCCAACCCCACCCCGGAGCTGAGTTGTGAGAACCCAGGATCAAGAGGAGCCAGAGCCATCTCCTGCATTCCTCCACACGAGGTGCATTCCTGGAGCCTGGCTGAGAGACCAGACAAAATTTAAAAAATAAATAAAAAATAGGAATCTAGCTCCTATTTTGCCATCTACTCCTAGATCGCTCTAGTCACCTCTTGTCCCCACACCCTCTCCTATCTTCCTGTCAGAAGCAATACCCAGAAGTAAAAGATGCTTAGGCTGCCCTATTTTGTCTCCTGTACTATTTTAAGAAGGTATGCAAAGTCTCCAAAGGTCTTACAGCATACAGTTGATACTGTTTTATATATGCCATTTTTATCCTCTATTACCTGCTGACATATGTGAATTTCTAGGGTATAGGTGATCTTCATAAATCTGCTAACCCTATTTCATTTTCCCCCTGTCTCCCTACCTCCCTGATTCCCCAGTGACCTCTTATCCCCAAAGGGTTTGGGGGATACACTTACAATCTATATGTTGTATACACGTTGCTGATTAATTCTAAATTTTGGCATATGGACATAGAGGTAACTCCTAAGCTCAAAGTTTTCAGAATAGAATTTAACAAAACGTTTTATCTTATTTACTGTGTTTAATACTGATATTGACATTTATTGTATTATGGTAACAAACATGATGTGATTATTCTGTTCAAATACCTCCCATGATGTGACAGAACTGAGAACTCTCAAGGGTCAATGCAGATCCAAGGAGGACCCCCGAGGAAAGTGCAACATCCAAAGGGCCCCAAATAATAGAAAGAGACCAGCAACAAACATTGCCTTATAATCAGGCAAAGAAGAGCATTAGTAACACCAAAAGAGTAGAAATGAGAAAATACACAAAAACCCAGACACAAAGATCACCACCACAGGAAAATTCAGAGACAAGGGAAATAGGGCAAACTAAAATTCAAACACCAGGACTCTTGTAGATGGTAACTAAAGCGCATCTAGTAAAATGGAAATCAGAACTCATCTCTGAGATCAAAACAGGGATACTGTGCACAGTGAAAGACATCATTAAAGAAGAGATCAATGAGATGATAGAATACAAGATAGCAGAAGCAATGGAACCTTTTAAACAGCTTCAAGCAGAGCTCCAGGGAATGATGAAGGAGAACGAAAGCTTGTGCAGTACGATGAATGAAGCAAAGAAATGAAACTCAGACCTAGAGGACAGCATAGCAGCCAATGAGCAGGAAAGATATAACCTATGGAAAAGAGCAAGGGACCATGAGAAATCAATTCAACAGCTTCTAGATGACTCAAAGAAAAATAAGACTGATTGGAGTCACTGAGGAAGCAGGAGACAGTGTAAAAGGCATAAAAAAAGTTACTGTCAGAGATAAGAATGGACAACTTCACAGGAAAATAAATAGAAAGAGTAGAAATGAGAAAATACACAAAAACCCAGACACAAAGATAACCACCAGAGGGAAATTCAGAGAAAAGGGAACTAGGGCAAACTGAAATTCAAACACCAGGACTCTTGGAGATGGTAACTAAAGCACATCTAGTAAAATGGAAATGAGAACTCATCTCTGAGATCAAATGAGGTCTATCAGACTCCAAAAAGCCTTGACATAAGAAATATCTACACCCAGACATATAATTATCAAGGTTCCAGATGCACAACAAAAGAATGAAATACTGAAGCAGTGAGAAAAAGGAAGAAAATCACCTACAAAGGGAAGCCCATTAGGATCACAGCAGACTTTAACACAAACACTCAACTCAAGGAGAGCATGGAGAGAAGTATTTCAAGCATTGCAGGAAAACAACCTTCAAGCTAGATTGTTGTATCCTGCAAAAACTATCTTTCAGAACAGACAGGGAAATAAAATACTTCCATGATAAAGAACACCTGAAAAACTTCACAAGCATGAAACCTGCACTCCAAAACATCCTACAGAACATCTTGGAAAAGAACACAGAAAATTCCATACCCACAAGACCCAGGGGAGTGAATTCATTGGGGCAAACAAGAAACTAATAGAAAAGTGGAAAGGCAATAAGGAAAGAACCAAGAACAGGGAAACATGGAAGCTCTGAATATGTCCATATCAGTCATAACCATTAATGTCAATGGACTCAATGGGCCAATTAAAAAACAGAGACTAGCAGATTGGACCAAGAAGCAAGATCCTACAATCTGCTGCATATAGGAAACATACCTAATTCAGAAGGAAACTCATAGACTGAAAATAAAAGGTTGGAAAACAATCCTCCATGCCACAGGAAACTGCAAAAAAGCAGGACTGGCTATCTTGTTTGCAGATAAAATAGATTTCAAACCCAAACTGATTAAAAGAGATAAAGGTCACTATATTCTCGAACAGGGAACTATCCAAGAGAGCTAAATAAAAATCATAAATATTTATGCACCAAACTCTAATACACCCAAGTATGTAAAACAAACATTACTGGATATGAAAAGCCAGTTATCCATGAATACAAGAGTAGTAGGAGACTTTAATATTCCACTGTCACAAATTGACAGGTCAACTGGACAAAGAATCATTAAGGAAATACTTGAGCTAAATCAAACTTTTGAGCAAATGGACTTATTAGATGTCTACAGAATTTTTCACCCTACAAAGCAAGAATATACCTTCTTCTCAGCTGCTCATGGATCATTCTCCAAAATAGACCACATTTTACTCCATAGAACAAGCTTAAGTAAATGCAAAAGAATCGAAGTTATCCCCTGCATACTGTCAGACAATAGTGCCTTGGAATTGGAGCTGAATAGCAGAAGATCCTTACAAACACATGGAAATTGAACAACACTCTGTTAGTCAACAAATCTGCCAAAAAATAAATTAGAGAAGTAATTTAACAGTTTCTACAACTAACGACAACACCAGCACAACATACACGAATTTATGGGACACAGTGAAAGCAGTTCTGTGAGGGAAATTCATAGCGGTGAATGACTACACTTGGAAAATAGAGCAAACTGAAATAAACAATCTAACGATGAACCTCAGACAATTAGAAAAAGAGGAGCAAAACAAACCCAAAGCACATACTAGAGAGGAAATTATAAGGATCAGAGCAGAAATTAATGCAATGGAGACAAAGAGAACAATACAAAGAATCAATGAATCAAAGAGTTGGTTCTTTGAAAGGATAAATAAGATAGACCCTTAGCCAACCTTATCAAACAAAGGAAGGAAAAGGCTCAAATCCATGCTATAAGGAATGAAAATGGGGAAATCAGCACAGACCCAGAGGAAGTCCAAAGGATCATAAACACATACTTTGAAAATCTATCCTAAAATAAGTTGGAAAATCTAGAAGAAATGGATAGATTCCTAGACACATATGAACTTCCAAAGCTGAAAGAAGAGGATATAAAATGATAAACAAATCGATATCAATCTGTGAAATTGAAAATGTAATAAAAAAAACCTACCAACAAAGAAAAGCCCTGGTCCTGATGGCTTCACTGCTGAATTCTACAAAACTTTTAAAGAAGAGTTAATACCAGTACTTCTCAATATGTTTAGTGAAATCAAAAGGGAAGCAACACTCTACAAATCATTCCTTGAAGCAACCATTACCTTGATTCCAAAGGCAGGGAAAGATTGAACCAAAAAAGAAAACTACAGGCAAATCTCTCTAAAGAATATTGACACAAAAATCCTCAATAAGATACTGGCAAATAGAATACAGAGTTATCAAGATAATCATACACCCTGATCAAGTCGGATTTATCCCAGGGATGCAAGGATGGTTCAACATACGTAAATCAATCAATGTATTACACTATATTAACAGACTCAAGGACAAAAAACATATGATTACCTCAATAGATGCAGAAAAAGCATTTGACAAAATCCAACACCCATTGATGATCAAAACCCTACAGAGAATTGGAATTGATGAACTTTATGTCAATTTAATACAAGCTCTTTATGAGAAACCAACAGCCAGCATCATACTCAATGGCAAAAACTGAAACCTTTTACACTAAGGTCAGGAACGAGACAAGGATGGCCGCTGTCACCACTCTTGTTCAATATAGTGCTGGAAATACTAGCCATAGCAATCAGGCAGGACAAAGATATAAAAGGAATAAAGATAGGAAAGGAAGAAGTTAAACTGTCATTATTTGCTGATAGTATGACACTCTATCTAGAATATCTTAAAAACTCAACCAAAAGACTGCTAGACTTAATTACCAAATTAGGTAGTGTTGCTGGATACAGGGTCAATGCTCAAAAATCAACAGCCTTTGTCTACACAAACAACAGACTCATTGAAGGAGAAATTGGGAAGTCAATCCTTTCTCAGTAGCACCCAGAAAAATGAAATATCTAGGAATCAGCCTAAGAAAGGTAGTGAAAGAACTCTACTCTGAAAACCATAGGACTCTGAAAAATGAGATAGAAAAGGAATCCAGAAAGTGGAAAGATATCTCTTGTTCCTGGGTAGGGAGAACCAACATCATCAAAATGGCTATACTCCCACAACTGCTATACGGATTCAATGCAATTCCAATTGAAATTCCAATGCTATACCTCACATAGCTAGAGAAAATCATACAAAAATTCATCTGGGATGGGCGTGGTGGCTCACGCCTGTCATCCCAGCACTTGGGAGGCAGAGGCAGGAGGATTGCTGAGTTCGAGGCTTGCCTAGGCTACATAGTGAGCTCAGAGCCAGCCTGAACTACAAAGCGAGACCCTGTCTCAAAAAAAAATATCATCTGGAAACACAAGAAATCTAGAATAGCAAAAGCAAGTCTAAGCAACCACAACATGGCGGGGGTATTACAATCCCCAATTTAAAACTCTACTATAAAGCCCCTCTGATAAAAACTGCATAGTACTGGCAAAGTAACAGACCTGAGGACCAGTGGAATAGATTAGAAGACCCAGAAACAACTGCAGATACACTAAACCACCTTATCTTTGACAAAGAAGGCAAATATCCCCAGTGCAGGAAAGACAGCCTCTTTAACAAATGTTGCTGGAAAAACTGGGCTTTAACCTGCCAAAAACTAAAGCTAGACCTATCTCTTTCACCATGCACAAAACTAAACTCACAGTGGATATGAGACTTAATAATTAAAACAGAAACAATAAGCCTGCTGGAAAACAGCTTAGTTAAAACTCTTGGAGACATTGGCTTAGGCAGAGGCTTTGTGAATAAAACCTCTATAGCACAAAAACTAGCAGAAAGAATCAACAAATGGGATCTCAGCCTACTGAAAATCTACCGAACAGAAAAAGAAGTCACTGGTGCTGCTAAAAGATAACCAACAACATGTTCAAAAAATCTTTACTAGCTGTTTATCAGACAAAGGGCTATTATCTACAATATATAAAGAACTCAAACAGATCAGCCTCCCCAACTCTAAAGACCCAATTCAAATATGGGCATCTGAAATGGACAGGGCAGAAGTCAAAGAAGCCAAGAAGCATATGAAGACATGTTCAACTTCACTGCTCATTTTAGCGATACAAATGAAAACAACACTGAGATTTCATCTCACTCCACAAAAATGGCCACTATCACAAAATCAACCAACAGTAAATGCTGGTGTGGCTGTGGGGAGAAAGGAACCCTTCTCCACTGTTGGTGGGTTTGCTGACTTGTGAAATCATTGTGGAGATCCGTGTGGAGATTTCTCAGAAACTAGGACTAGGAATCCCATTTGACCCTGCTATCCCCCTGCAAGGAATATACCCAAGATCATTTAAAAAATCATATTGGTAAGACAGAGGTACACCCTTGTTCATAGCAGCTCAATTCATGATAGCTCAATATTGGAAACAACCCAAATGCAACTGGAGACTGGATAAACAAGTTGTGGGTTTTTTTTTAATAAAATGGAGTATTATTCTGCCATAAAGAATGACAAGATTAATTCATTTATATTCAATTTGAGACAGCTGGAGGATATACTGATAAGTGAAATAAATAGGTCACAGATAGGCAAATACTGGATGTTCTCTTTGACATGAACACCTGTAAATGCAAACAGCTCTAGAATGTATGGCAGCTTTTATAATGTGGGAAATTTCCATAGGAAATTTGGTGTGGGAATGTAATGAGGGGAAGGAATAAATATGATTCAGAAAGAAAGTAAGAGTATGTATAAAGGGGTGGGTTGTGGGGGTGGGTAGGGATATGGGTAAAAATGAGAATTAACTTGTGTCATATACTGGTACAAATTCCCCAATATTATTTGTGATTATGAGATGTATATAAATTGTACCAATAAAAAATTCAATTAAAAAAATCCTACATTAAGCCAACTTGAATATTCTTATAAATCTTATTTTATCCTAATTATTTTCATATATTATTAGTGTAGTCCATTTTTTTAGGAATTTTATGTCTAAATTTGTGAAAAATACTCATTTTCATTTGTGTATCTTACTTTCACCTCACATATTTGTGGTAACATTGTAATACTCAGCTTAGAAAATGTAATTTTATATTCTGTAACATCTTCTAAAATGTTCTTTAAAAATTGGTTTCTGTATTAGTTTAAATAGCACATAGTACTTTCCAGCAAAACCATCTCTCCTTTGTCTCTGTGCATCTTACATTACAGACTATTTTAACGTATTTTAAAACTAATCATGTTATCTGTTTATTTTGAATTTTAGATTTTTTAAAGAGCATTGTTGTCATTGATTTCTTATGTTGATGTTTGAAGGCAAAGCCTTGTGCATCCCAGCCCAATTCCACTGAGCCAAACTCCTGAAACTCCTGAAACATTAATCAAATTTTGTTAATTTTTTTTTTTTTTCTTTTTGAGACAGGGTCTAGCTTTGTAGTTCAGGCTGGCCCTGAGCTCACTATGGTGCCCAGGCAAGCCACCGCAAACTCAGCAATCCTCCTGTCTCTGCCTCCCGAGTGCTGGGATTACAGGGATGAGCCACCACGTCCGGCATTCAAATTTTGTTAACTTTTAATCATTAAGGCTTTTGCCCATGTTTTCACATATCAAGTTCATGGGTGTAAAATAATGTGCTCCTATATTTTATTAAGTGCAGAAGCTCCAGACATGCTCTTTCCTTCCTGACATCGGCAATATTTTCTCACTTTGTCTTTTATCCTAGGCTTTATTTTGATTTTTTTTAGTTTTATTGTTGTTTTGATTATTTATCTTTTAAACAACAAAATGATTCTGCTTTTTGTTTTCCATTTTTCCATCAATTCTGCTGTTACCTGTTTCCTTTCTTTTGGTCAGCCTGGTTTTCTTTTTCTTTTTTTAAGTTTTTAATGGTAGGATCTTGTGTAATCAATTTTCATCCATGTGACAAAATATCTGAGAACAGGTTTATTTTGACTAATTACTTCTGATCATCTGATTCACAGTCTCTCAGCTCTGTTGCTTCTCGGGCCATGAGAGCGTAGAAAGAACATGCTGGAAGCTGTGGTGGAGAAAAGGTGTGCCCCTCATGACATTCTGGAAGTAGAGAGAGGGAGAGGAAAGGGGTGTGACAAAATAGATCCCTCAAAGCCATTGCCCCTCCTAGGGGCATCTTTTATTCAGTTAAGCCCCATCTCCTAGTTATCCCCTTCAACTAAATACCCCATCAGTGAATTAAGCCACTTGATAAATTTAGAGGCCTAACTTCCCCAAAGCCTGTTGAAGAGCAACCAAGCATTAAATACAATGAGCCTTTGGGGGATATATGAATACCAAACATAATTTAAGTATTGGTTCAAAAATGCTTCTCATTTTTAGTATAAGCCTTCAACGCCATGCAGCCCCTTCTCCACACTACTTACGTCAGTACTATATATTTTTATTACTATTATATTACTTTTATCAGTACTACATGTATACCCAAGTTCTCATTTGGATAGACATTGATATTTTTGAAGTTTTTATAAATAATAAAAAATTACCTAAAATGATTTTCTTTTTTTTGAGACAGGGTCACACTTCGCAGTTCAGGCTGACCCTCAGCTCACTATGTAGCCCAGGCAAGCCTCGAATTCAGCAATTCTCCTGTCTCTGCCTCCCGAGTGTTGGGATTACAGGCGTGAGCCATCATGCCCAGCACTGTGGTATGTGGTACTGATTGCTGGTGGGCGTGAGTCACCACACCCAGCATTGTATGAGGTAACCAGATCGAACTCAGGACCTTGTGCTTGAGAGGCAGGTGCTGGAACTACTGAGCTAAATCTCCAGCCCTAAAATGATAGTTTTTAACCTTCTTGGAGGTTGATGCAGCAAGATAGCAAGTTCAAGTACAGCCTGGGTGACTTAGTGACTCAGGAAGTTCTTGTCTGAAGACACAAAAGTGTAGCTCTGTAAGGATGCCCTGAGCCGAATGCAATTATCATACTCACCGAAAGCAAACAGTCATAAAGCGTAAAGCTATCTGGTGTCCTTCTTTAGTTCAGTTGCAACCTCATTCTATTAAGAGCTGCTTGTTTACTGTCAGCCTTTGTCTGAGATAGATTATTCTGATCTTCTGTTTTTACATATTTTCCTTGTGTTCTTGTCTGTCTCTTTTAAAAGGACATTAATCAAATTACAGTTGAAATAATTACATCTTAACTAATTTTATCTATAGTGAACCTAAGGTAGCATGTGTTAAGAATCAAATAGAAGTACTTATAATTTAAATTGTGTGTCAAAGTCTGATTGAAATTCATTACATATTTCTTATGCTCTGAAAAAAGTCTCATCAAATGTCAATATCTCTTTATCTGTTTCTTGAGGCAATTTGCATTTTATTAATTATTGAAATGTGAGTGCCTTATCTGTGTTTTTGTTATTTGACCTACATTAATTTATGTTAAATCTCATAATTCTGTTTCTCCTACTAATCTGAAAGTAACTTGGAGTTTTTTTAAAGCTCTATCTTCATTTGTTATTGTTGTTCTAAGTATATTTCTTTGTATAGCATTTTATAATAGTTACTCTGGGAACTATGATATTCAGTTTTACTATGTAGTTTGTAGAAACTTCACTTCCCTTTAGTTTTTCTGGCTTTTGTCTTCTTATTTTACAATAAAAGGTTTGTTGTGAGTGTCAGCTGGTGCTATAATTTTTGTTTGAATTATTAAATATAACATAAATAGATGGTGAAAAAAAGAATAGAATGCATGTGCTAAAAGCAGTCCCATCATTGTCCCTTCTTTTTGTTGTTAAACAACTCTTTTATCTTTTAAGCAAGAGAAAACTGGCTTCATAAATGAAACCAAACAGAACCACAAACTGGAGGAAAAAGGCAAAGCCTGAATGACTTTAAGAAGTTAAGTAGTTTATGTGATGAAAAGACAAAATAATGGCATTGAAACCCAAAGATCAATGTTCAAGTTTAGAAAGCATTGATTTAGCTAGAGAAGCTCTGTCGATAGTTCATGAAGTAAAGGACCAAATAAAAACAGAAATATCAGAAAGTTATCTTGTTCCCTTTAAATTTGCTTTGTGTGTGTGTTTAAACTGAGCAAATTATAGCCAAATATTAGTTATGTCTTTTATGATCAATGACATTGTTCTTTTAAAAGAAAAAAATGAGAAAAGAAGGAAGAACATAAACAAAGCTTTTGCAAATAAGGATTGGAGGCTAATCAGACCTCCAATCTCCTGAACAAGGGTACAGTGGCAAGATAAGAAAAGACAGGATACGCTCTTTACTGGATAAAGCGGGCCCCCAGTGTCGGATTAACAGAAGACATATCTTCCCTGGATACTCATAAAGCCGAGGACACAGGAAGCATGTGCCTCATTGCCAGCTAATGCCAAATTACTCAGAACCTGGAAGCTCTATTGAATCAGCAGGACCTAGAAGCTGTGCATTCTGCCCCACCCAGATGTAACAGCATCATGGATCACTGAGCATATATCTCTTTTCCCATATCCTTCCCTGTGTCTTTGCTTCCTAGTGACCATGATATGAGCAAGTTTCTCTGACAGAAACTTCTACTATATTCTTTCCATGTTGGAGCCAGATGACCAAGGACAGAAAACGTGAGTCAAAATAAAATTCTTCTCTTTTAAGCTATAATTGTCTGGTACTGTGTCTCATCAATGAGAAAGATGCAGTAAAGACAGATTGTGACACAGGAGTGAGGTTGTTGCTGTGATTTACTATCAGTGTGATACAGAAGTCATTTGTGTTTGCTTTGCACAAGTTCTGAAACTTTGTTGAGACCACCCTAGTGGAGATGATTTACTTAACTGAACAGATGCAATTCCAAGGCAGCTCAACATTTTGGATGTGGCATGTGTAAGCCAGATGGCTTTCACCAATTTGTGGTGAGACACAGGAACCAAAAGCTTATTTGAGAAATTTTCAGTTTTGCCTGAAAGAAAGCCCCTGCAAAACTGGGGCACAGGAAGAGTGCAAAAATCAAAGGCTTTTCTTTGAGGGAAAACTCCAGGGCACCATGCTAGAGAAGAGTTCCCTGGAGAATCGGTCCCCTCATCTTCAGAACATATTGCTCTGGGATTCAGGAATTCAAAGGATTACAGACACTAAGCAAGAAGCCTGGCTACTGCTTCACCTAGTGACAGAGCTTGACATTGTCCACGTGGTGCTGGCTTTACAGGCATGGAAAATGCAAGATCTGTCAGGTCAGTATGTCCGCAAAGCAGGTTAGAAGAATTTCTGGGAAGACACATTTTGTGCCTCTAACAGAAAAGTGAGTAAATCTATAAGAATGAAAATGCAATGGGGATCCCAGCAATTTGGAGAAGCCAGGGACATAAATTATTTGAGGAACATTACAGGTAGTTAAGTGGAGCCAACCCCAAACTATGTGAGCTGTCACCAGCAATGTGATAGAAGTGATGACAACTGAACTTTTACAAGTTCACATCTTGCCAGAACTTTCCCCTGCTTCTGGCCATGGAACAGCACAATTTATGTTTGCCATGGTGGGTTTTGGTCTTGCTTTCTTCTTCCTTCCTTCCTTCCTTCCTTCCTTCCTTCCTTCCTTCCTTCCTTCCTTCCTTCCTTCCTTCCTTCCTTCCTTCCCTTCTTTCTTTCTTTCTTTCTTTCTTTCTTTCTTTCTTTCTTTCTTTCTTTCTTTCTTTCTTTCTTTCTTTCTTTCTTTCTTTCTTTCTTTCTTTCTTTCTTTTTTTCTTTCTTTCTTTCCTTTTTCTTTCTTTCTTTTCTTTTTTTTGAATGGGGCTGTTTATCTTATGTCATTATATGTCATCAAGAGTGATTGTTTCTTTCTAATTTTTACAATAATGAAGAGCTAAGAGTTTGACTTGAGTCTCACAGAAGACTTTGAACTTCAATGTCTCAGCAGTGGCAAATTTGTTGAAATTTGACATGTAGAAATGAACTTAATGTATTTTTCGTAAAGGGTCATTTAGGAGCCAGGCAGAGAATGTTATAACTTAGAAGCAGAATGTCCCTCTGAATTTTGATGTTTTCAGAGGCAGGGCTATTGGAAGTCACTTGAATAATAAGGATATTATACTCATCAGAAGAGTTACTCATCAATGATTCATTAATTAAGTATCCTGCTAGAAGGTGGGATCTAGTCACAAGTGGAAATTCACTGAAATCATAATTTGATAGGGCACCTCTTCTTCCTCATCTCTTTCCTTCCCTTTCTGTTTATTTCCCACAAAGCATATTCATATTAAGCATCAGAGTAAAGTAGTAATTATAGATCCAGATCTGGATATTTACTTGAGAAAGTGAAATCATTCAGAGCATTCCAAAATACCCTTATGCATCTCATTGATGAGAATTATTTCTCAGGCTAAAACTTGCTATAAAGGAGATAAATAATGTAGTGATTTTCATATCCAAACCTTTGTGGAAAGTAGACAAAGGAAAAGAAGGAGAAAATGGGTATGCTTTATTCCTCTTTATATAATTTAATTATTACACTTTTACACTTTTCTTAATAATATCTCACTGTCAACAAAAGCCATTTAATAAGTTTTTGGAAGCACAGAATAGAACAAGAACACATTTAAGTATTTCTAGGAATTATACACACTGCACAGTTTCCCCCTGGACTTCTGTTTCCTGTTTTTTTTTTCCCTAAATAATGTATGTACAAGCTTGACATTTATTATGGGTCTACTGAAGTTATAATTAACTTTATTAATTAATGTTTTTTCTTACTCCCACCAATTTTTCTTTTTAAAACTTTTCAGATAAATGTCAACATAATTCCAATGTTTTACCTCTTTATAATCCCATATTTTGCTTGACAGAATATATTGAAGTATCTTGATGAGTTAAAGATTATTTATGGATATTATTAAATAAAAAGTGTAATGAGGTGGTAGACAATTACAGATGACTTTCAAGGAGAACAGTTATTGGAGAGACAGGATGAAAAGTTCATGTATTCCCACATTTCACTGTATTCTCTATTCTTGATTCTTCATTCCAAGCTGGTAAGGTTGGATGTCAGACAAAAGATGACTACTGTAAATTCATATGACTATGGAAGTCTTTGTCTCATAAGATATTCTGAGGTGGTGTTCTCTATTAAAACTCACTTCCAGTTTACTTTTGTGGCTAGTGGCAATACTTCCCTTTCTTTTAGCATAATGGAGAAACTGAAATCCAAGCACTTTGATTCAGCTATTAGATATGTTATATTAGTGGGAAACACCAGCAATATTTGCTGGGAAAACAATAATCTTTTCACTGCCTATTAATAACCTGGATCTAAATCTTTAAATGACTAGGTCTGATTGTATATACTGCTGGGAAATAATTCATTTCAAGAAAGTACTACAGGAGTCTAATTTCTTCCTCAGAGGAAAGATTGTAGGAGATATTTTGATTTGAATCAATTTGGGGATAATAATATTAACAATTTAAACACTTTCTAAAATACAGTTTTAAAAAATTAACTGGTATTAATTATACCATTATGATTTCTATTAACATTTATATTTGTTCAGGTTTTCATATTATTTAACCAAATATTTTAAATCTATATCAAAATTAAATAAAATGTTTTCTTGGCCTACACAAAGCTTGAAAACTTCTCAGTGGATGAAATAAAATGATTTCTTGTTTGAGAGACTGAAAAAAAACATAACATTTTCTTACACTACTTCACAATTTAAGTCATTTTCTTCAGTGAAATAAAAGTGTTTTGAATTATATTTGAAATGTATCACTTTTAGTAGGATTACTACAAAAATATTTTGTCATAATTACCTTCAATTACTACAATTTTACCTAGTAAAATATAAAGTGCTGTGATCATTTTATTTAACTAGTTCCTAATAATGTTGGTGCCATTCTTCATTCTAATCTCTAATTACACGTTGTGCTTTTAACAAGAGTGTGTGTAATTAAATCTATTTTTACAAATACACTGTGTACAGCATTATATTTCAGTGACAGTCCCTGAAGGAACAGGAGTTTTCATACGTTAACATCAATCAAAAATGCCACTGAAGAAACACAGGTCATTACTTCATATATTTAATAACTCAAGGAGGAAAGATATGTGACTGCAGTTTTTAGATAAAAAGAGAACATATTTTTTTTTTTTCACCAAGAGACTTTTTCTGAAATGGTGATGACCTCATTAGAGTGTCATACTAACACTTCAAAATTTTGGAAATTCCTTTCCATGAACATCCAGACATAATTAGGAATTGAATGACAGAAATGACACTGGAAACAAGAACTCTTACTTCTATGGAAATTGTAAACATTAAGTTATGGAACAGCTTGACTTAATTAAGTTCATGGAACAGCATGAGTTTCGTTAGAAAACAAGAGATACGTATCTTCCAAGCTAGACTGATGTCTCTCCAGAATGAATGAGTCAGGTTCCCAAGATGTCAGGCCTGATGCCCACTCTCTCATTCAGCACGATTCATCCCTGCTGTCATGAAAATAGAACTGCTCTTTTTGCCAGCTTTATTCATACCCTCCTTCTGCTCTTTGGATCCTGTTTTTTACTTTCTTCCTAGAAAACCTTTCCATCATATTAGTTGTTCTCATTTTCTCTAAACAATATCTGTCACAGTGACCTCCAAACACGTTCAAAAGTTTTCAATGAGAGGAGAACACTAAAAGTGAACATAAATAACAGGATTACAAATGTTGCTTGTGGGCTGGAGATTTAGCTCAGTGGTTCTGGGGCCTGACTAGCAGAGCAGGCTCCTGAGTTCGATCCCCAGTAAACACACACTATACCAGCCTTGGTGACTCACGCCTACCAGCAATCAGTACCGCACACCACAGAGCTGAGCATGATGGCTCATGTACTCTCAGGACTTGGGAGACAGAGGCAGGAGGATTGCCAAATTCAAGACTTGTCTGGGCTATATAGTGAGGTCAGTGTCATCCTGAACTACAAAGCAAGACCCTATCTCAAACAAAAACAAAAATATCTCATTTCAGGTAAAAACAAACAAAACACAACACTTCTTTTGAAAGACATATGTGAAAGCTTTTTTTTTTTTTTTTTTTTTTTTTAAACAGGGTCTCTCTTTGTAGTTCGGGCTGGCTCTGAGCTCACTATGTAGCCTAGGCAAGCTTCAAACTCAGCAATCCTACTGCTTCTGCCTCCCGAGTGCTGGGATTAAAGGCGTGAGCCACGACGCACAGTACTGTGGTATGTGGTATTGACTGCTGATGGGCGTGAGTCTCCACGCCCAGCATTGTATGTGGTTACTGGGGATCAAACTCAGGGCCTTGCGCTTGCAAGGCAGGCGCCGAAACCATTGAGCAAATCCTCCGGCCCAAGAAACTTTTATTTCGGGGGGGGGTACCCAGAATTGAATTTGGGCCCTTTTTTGTCCAAGGTTGGTGTGGTACCACTTGAGCTAAATCACCAGCCCTGAGCACTCTTTTACCATGTCAGAATACCCAGACTTTCCCTCAGTTTCTCAAAAGTACAGTTTGTTTTCAGCACAGGAGTTTTGCTCTCTCTGGTTCATGCTGTGATTGTACTTTCCACATGAGCTTATCATTGACACTTCTTTTAGTTAAAACGTTGCTTATCTTTAGTTGCTAATTCAAGCAGTACTTCTGCATCCAAAACAATTCTATCTCAACAAATTGTTGCTCCTTCATCATTTTTTTTTTTCTTTTTGAGACAGGGTCTCGCTTTGTAGTTCAGGCTGGCTCTGAGCTCACTATGTAGTCCACGCAAGCCACCTGCCTCTGCCTCCCGAATGCTGGGATTACAGGCGTGAGCCACCACCCCCGGCACTGTGGTTTGTGGTATTGATGGCTGGTGGCGTGAGTCTCCACGCCCAGCATTGTATGTGGTTACCAGGATCAAACTCAGGACTTTGTGCTTGTGAGGCAGATGCCGGAACCACTGAACTAACCCTCCGGCCCTATTGGTACATTTTATACACAGCTCACAATTACACTCAATATGGGGGAATTTGTGCCACTATACAACAAAAGTTAATTCTCGTTTTTACCCACATCCTTAACACACAGCCCCCCCACCCCTTATATACATACTATTTCTTTTTTCATGTCTTGTTCCCAGACCCTCTTCCTTTCTTTTCTAGTGCTCATTCCCAGCTCTGCACCCCAGACACTGTGAGTTAAGCAGCTTTTCTCTTCCATCATGAAGTTCCTGGTGAGAAACCTCTGGATCATGTACTGAATCCTTTGAAACTGAACTACATTAAACCTCCTGTCCTTTAAGTTGTACATGTCAATCACTGATCCCCAGCAATGGGAGAGCTGACTTACACAGACCGGAACTGGAGTCTGTGGCTTTTTACACCTTTCCTGGAATATCTAATGGCAGGCAATGTCAACACCTAAGAGATATTTAGCAAATATTCTTGAATGGATAATTTCTAGTCAGGTTCATTGAGTGAGAATAATTAATTTGGTGCATTTTTATAAATCTGGCTTTCTTCCAGGAATGAATCAATAAAGCATAAAAGTTTTATATTTGTAAGTTTTATAAAGCAGTCTTGAAAATGCAAGGGATCTTATTAATCTGAAACCAAACATCTTCACTGCACCTTGGGGAATGATAAAATACACCAAAAAAGAAAAACCTCTTAAAATTTCAGTGGAATAGCATGCATTTTTAATGTATAGGTTTTGTTCATCCTCAAAAGTAGAAACACAATGTATTAGATTTCTGGAAACTTTAATTTGCACACTATTAAAATTTGTGAGAGTTTCTGAAAAGGAACCTGAAAGAAGTAATGTTTTATTATTCTTTTTTTTTTTTTTTTTTTTTTTTTTTTTTTTTTTGAGACAGGGTCTCGCTTTGTAGTTCAGGCTGGCCCTGAGCTCACTATGTAGTCCCGGCAAGCCTCAAACTCAGCAATCCTCCTGTCTCTGCCTCCCAAGTGCTGGGATTACAGGCATGAGCCACCACACCCGGCTGTTTTATCATTCTTAAAAAGGTGTACTATAAACTACTAAAATTATGCATAACTTTTCAGTGAAAGCTTATTTATAACCTATGTCTTCTCATGATTGTCACTAAGATATTTACATTTTCTAATTAATATTGCCAACAATATTAATAAACTTTTAAAATGACCAAAGGAATCATAATGCCATGAAAAAAATTACGTAGAAAGTGCATTTTGTAAAGCAACTATTCACAAAATTTGATATAAGTTTTAATAGAAAGTATCAAATGGGCCTTACTATTTTATTATAGTCTTAAATGGAACACAAAATAATCATAGTCATAAAGCTAAATGATGCATTCATATAGGAAGAGACCCTGTATACTTTAAAATATAATGGGACTTCCAACTCAGAACATTTAGATTAACATAAGCCTTGGGAATGGACACTAAAATAATACTTCAGGGTACCCGTACATTGATGGTAAATCCTTAGCAGGTTCTGAAATGACACTGTATTAATAGATTTTGTATTTTCATTTTGTATTTTAACAATTTCTTTCAATTTTATTTCCCATTCTGTTTCCTTTTGTTGATAATCTCTATAACTTTCAGTAAAACATAGCTCCTTTGGGGAATAATCCAAACCCTGACCAAGTCAGAATGCCAAAGCCCGATAAGGATATGATGTTTAACACTCATTGCTGTCTTTTCAGAAATAGGCAATATACAGGAGGGAAATGAGCATGGTCATAGTGAACCTTAAATGAGCTATATCAAGCAATTGTTTTCTAATGTTGTTCACAGCACATTTTGTTATGATATTCCTGATGAAATTCACTAGCTTATTAGACAGCCAACTGTCACAGCAGTAATGCAGCCTCATTTAACAATATTAACCCCAAATGGCTACCAATGTTTAATGCTCTACTTTGTCACAACAATAACCTTTATTTCAAATTTTAATATTTTCTCATTGAAAACTTTGTCCTAAGGAATTGAGAGCTGCTATCATAACCTAAAGTTGAATATCTCTCTTTTGCTCCTTGAAATATCCAGGAGAAGCTATTATTGGTAGGATAAACAGGATGTCAAATCTCTTATTTGAGTCAAAGTGAAAATATAATTTAACATACAAGAATCTATTTATTTCTAATTCCAAAATACTGTAGTCAAATGGATTCTGACATTAACTTTGAGTTTTGAAATATTTTTTTTCTGGGAATAATGTACAATATTATTTCAGCTAGATTGTCTTAACCTATATTTACAGCAGATTAATTTGAAATCTAAAATAATTCTTGATCAAAATATCAGAAAAATGGGCTGTATTGTAAAGTTAGAAAGTTATAAACAATCATTATTTTTAATATATTATAATTTAAAATACTTTACTTAATGTAATCATTTTTATTTAATGTAATCATTTTGTTTAATTAGAAGTTAAACATTATATTATTTCCAGGACCATTAATTATATTTTTGTTCAGGAAATACAGTGTGTGGCAATATTAGATAAGGATATGGATATGTAATTCTAAATGGTCCTTCTAGATGGTACAACAGTATTTACAAATTATTAAATCATTCTTTATCCAAATAATTTATACTGATAATGTGTGTGAAACAAAGAGTTGATAAATATTTAAATAAAACTACAGAGCTGTTTTCGGTTTGGTTTGTAATATATATTTTATACAGAGACTACACAAAGGCTTCCTGCTGATGACGATGATGATAAGTGATGATGATGATGATGATGATGGTGATGAGTGTTATGGCATTGGGGGACAAGCTAGTGAAGTAAAGGATTCCATCTTGGATAACTGCTTGATTCTTTTTCATACTGAATTCCCAATACACCTTAAGGAAATTATTAATGTATACATCATGCAGTTATAGAAGATTAAGCTACAAAGATTAGATTGCAATCTCTACTTTAAAAAATTGCTTAGTTTTAAGGTGCATCATTGAGTTAAAGTTCAGTTTTCCAAGTTACACTGCACAGCAGGGATTTTCAACCCCCAATCCATGGAGCAGGTGTGGTCCCTCGCCTTTTGAAAGACCGTACAGCACTGGAGGTGATCGGCAGGTGAACCCACTAGGCTTCCTCTCCGTTTCCAGCCACTCCCCAAGGCTCACATTGCTACCTGGGCTCTGCTTTCCCTTAGATCCGCAGCTGCATTAGGTTCCCTCATAGAAGAGACAGCTGGATTGTAAACTGTGTCCCACTGCCCCTGGAAAGGACTGCCTAGATACAGGACAACAAGCTCAGGACCCCCATTTATTCTGCAATACGGAGAGTTGTACAATTATTTCCTCACATCTATAATATAATAACAATAATAAAACAATGCATTACTGAGCTCTCCAAAGTGTATACACATTTAAGGAATAGAAACTTGCTTTAAGATTTTAATACTAAGTTTACTGAGCCATCATGAGATTCATGAGAGTTACCTCTGGCTCTATAATTACAAGAGCTGCTCACAGTGGAGGCCGTTAGCTTTCAGACTTTTATCAGAACAGTGAAATGTCTCTTGGGTAGCCTTGTCATGGAGACTGTTGCACATGCATTTTCCATTTCTTCTGTAAGGGCTGCAGCATAGTGGGTTTTCTACAATATATGTCATCCTCCAAGCAAGGCTAACAGCTGTTGAAAACACATCACTCAGTTACTGTTTTCCTGAAGTATGCATGTATTTTTGTAAACTATATCTATTATAATATAATACCAGAAATAAAAGAGAAATAAAGGGTACAATAAATGTAATGTGCTTGAATCATCCTAAAACATCCCACTACCAGCCCCCCCCCACCCAGTCCTCGGAAAAGTTGTCTTCTATGAACCTGGTCCCTGGTTCTATAGAGGCAGTATGATGACACCCACAATTCTGAGTTTTCTTCAATTCGTATTCTGATGATTCTATCAATTTTTATTTATAAAAATGTTTACAAATAATCAGATTGAAAAATCATCTTCACAAAGATAGTCTCATTAAGATAGACACGTTGACTTAGTGCAGCTGAGACAGACAGATACCCTAACTCTTATTTTCTAGGTGTAAAACACTTCTAGAGGTCTCAGTACACGCAGCTAGGGAGATAGTGAGATAGATACATACATAGAGTGTAGGTAAATAGATACATAAATAACACTGAACAATTGAATAAGGAAGTTAATGTTGACATTAACTATTTTCACAGATGGTGAGTAAAATCCTCTGTAAGTCATGTAATTAATATTATTCCAAAAGAGCAACACTGTACTTCTCACCAACATCTGTACAGATTTTCCAGTTCATAAGAAATTTAGTCATTTCAGCACTTGTGTTCCAAAAAATCTATTGCAATGATATGATTCTTTGTTCAATATAAGACTAGCAACAACAACCACCATAAACCAAAATACAAATGACAATTTGAAAAAAATGTAATAAGTAGACACTTAAAATACATAACGTTTTAATTTGAAGAAAACTAGAAAAATAAACAGTGTAATGCATTCTAAACTGGCTGGACATTAAACATCAAGTTCATTGAAATTTTAAAATCACACATTCCGTACATTATAATGAATCAGGTATCATCAGCCATGGTAGTTTTGAACATTTTGGGGTTATTCTAATATAATTTGTTCAAGAATTTCAAAATCACTGGTTTCATATTTTTCATTTCTCTGTAAAGAAAACAATTTTTCTTAAGTACATGGTGTCTAATGTTTTGTTATTATTATTATTATTATTATTATTATTATTATTATTATTTTGGATACAGGGTCTCGCTTTGTAGTTCAGGCTGGCTCTGAGCTCAATATGTAGCCCAGGAAAGCCTCGAACTCAGCAATCCTCCTGCCTCTGCCTCCCGAGTGCTGGGATTTACAGGCGTGAGCTACAACACCCGGCACTGTGGCATGTGCTATTGTTTGCTAGTGGGCATGAGTCTCCACGTCCAGCATTGTATGTGGTTACCGGATATTGTATTCAGGACCTTGCGCTTGCGAGGCAGGCGCCGGAACCACTGAGGTAACCCTCTGTCCCTGTTTTTATTTTTTTTAACCTTTGAAATTATATAAACTATATCTAGGCTTTATATCTGATTGTATAGAGTGAATTAAATATAGTATGTTTAATAAGACATGTCATACTATTTCAATAATCCCAAATTTCTGAAATAAATATGAGTGATCTAGATGATACAGGAAAAGGAGCTCTGAGTTAACTAGTATGAAACAACCTAATCTCATAGCTACAGAACTTTGGAGGAATTAAGAAGCGATAACTAATTTTGAATGTGTTAGAATCTGGCTATATTTAATTTAGATATTAAACACATGATTGACATAGAGACATGCATTATTAATAACAAGGATCAAAGTGAGGAAAAATCATTCCCTATTAACATACCTCAAAGCTTATAGTTCATATGAGTTTTATTAATAACATGGGTAAATCAGGAATAAATGAGTCAGTTATAACAATGATAGACTAATGGGTGATCTGTAGTTAAGAAAAATGTTAAAGGTGATGTGTACTCTTTTTCAAATAAAGTGCTCTTGGAATGATAATTAGAAGATCTGTTAAGATCTGTTAATGACTTGTGTTTGCCAAATGCACATATTCTGTGTATTCTCATTGGGAATTGAACAGTTATAAATGATGAGAAGAAATTTATCCAAATGATGGATGATCCCATATGTAATCAGTAATTAAGTCTCTCTTCAGCATTTTATTTATTTTAATGTTGTGTTGTTGGCCTCAGCTAATTTTTGAAAATTTAAATGATTATGAATTAAATTTCTTTCATCTCTCATTATGTACTGCCAAGTTTTAGAGACATATTGTGAATTAAACAATTATTTAAAAAATAAAATGGTAAATGTTGTGATTTTCTGTTGTGTAAAATCCAAACTAAATAACTAAACAAATATAAATTAAGCATATGTTACATGTTCACAGTATGACGGGTCATGGGAAAACTGTGGTAAATAAGAATTTCTTTGGGACATATCGATATAATACATTAGTTCTTACCACATACTTTACTCAAAATCAAACTTAAACATTACTGCTTTGTTATTGAATCTTACTATCCATCACTAATTCTAAAGTTAAAAATATTTAAATGTATTTAAAATGTACCAATAAAGAATTCAATAAAAATATTTAAATGTACCTCCACAACATTATAATTCTATTTCTCCCTAGAATGGTGATGATGTCTTACTATGGATAATTATGTAGATATTAATTTTAAAATAGGCTGAATTTAATTTTACGATGTTTCTTTCCCCAAAGCAATCACCACTTTCCACTGCTGGGAGCATAATAGGATACATTGCTTGCCTTGAATAAAGTCAGTGTAAAATCAACATTTGAACCAGGAAGCTTTGTATGCTTTCTCCTGAAATAATGTGCTTAGTGTTGACCACAATGAAATGGTGTCATAAAATGTAAAAGATATCAATACAAAATAAACCTTTTGTTCCCCTAGCACACATATTTTATATATGTTAAAGATAGGAAAACCAACTTATAGAAAATGTTTACATTTTTATTATACTATAACATACAACACACATTGTGGGGCTGGTTGCTGTCTCTCAGCAGTAAGGTCCTGGGTTTAAGCCTAGCTGCCCCCTTCCCCTCCCCCCACAGAGACAGAGAGACAGAGAATATGTATGCTACAACAAGGGTACTGTTTTACAACACTATTTAAAATGAACACCGTACTTGTTGTGTAATTTATACATCACAATATAAAAACAAAAAGAAATCTATATTTTCTTGCTTAAACAAAATCTATCTTTTTTTTTTCCACTATGTAATTCTTCAGGGTTTAATAGGATGCACAGTCATTTGCGGTTCTACATTCATTAAGTAAATGACATGCATTATTTCCCCTAATAACTCAAGAATTGAGACTGGAGCTGTAATTTTCAACTATGAAAGCATTTGAAAATCCACATGATTTCTTTTAATCACATTTAAAGCAGTTCATAACATCATACTGATGGATTTAATTGTTCATAGCCAATACTTTTTTGATTCAGTGTCCTCACAATTTGTATCTGAAAGGCAGTATTCTAAGTGAAAGTTGCAAAATAAAAAAAAAAATACAACAGAATATCATTCTCCATACACATTAAAGCAGCACTTTTCTTTCTGAAGCACATGTGACTATTTGCGTTTTTCTATGCAGCTGCCTAAATATACTATGACACAGCCAATTTATTCCTTTCAACCATCTTCACCTCGGATCCACACACTGGAATTTTTTACCCAGTGAACTTGGACAATTCGAGTAACTCACATAAAAAAATGCCTGTTTACTGACCTAGTTAAATGACATGTTCACCTGTGTAGAAACAAATGATAATCCCTCTTCCACACAGTGAAACACACACCCTAACAAATATGTCAGTCACTAGAGCTGAGGGTTCTTAATTGTCCTTAATCCTTAACTAGAAAAAAGCCATAACTCAAATAAAGAAAGCAGCTTTGTCAGACTTTGGACATCTTGTCAATTCAAAATTGTCAAATATTACGACAACAAATCACCTGATGTAGAAGCACAAAAAGAGAAGACAAAAGCTTCAGGCAAAAATATTAATTTGTAAACCTTAAAATAGAAATTCAATACAATAGTTTTATACATCTTTATACTATGTTTTGTCTTATATTTAAAAAATTACTATGTACTGCATGTTTCATTTCATTTTAATTCATCTCCCTTTAGAAAACACACAGCCATTGCACATTCAGATGTTGAATGCTTTCATGGACCAGCCTTTATCTCTTCTAAAAAGTGATCTCTGACTTCATCTAATACACTGAGCACAAGATATAAATATCCTTAAAGTACTTTCTTGCTATGATACAGAAAGAAAATAAAAGAGCATGTATAAGGGGGGAGAGGGGGGAGTGGGTAGGGATATGGGTAAAAATGAGAATTAACTTGTGGTATATACTGGTACAAATTTCCCAATGTTATATGTGATTTTGAGATGTATATAAATTGTACCAATAAAGAATTCAATAAAAAAAAGTACTTTCTTGCATTCCTTCAAAATGATCCATTTCTTTCCATTTATTCATGAATTAATAATTACAAATTAATTTTTGTACACTAATTTTTACTACACAGGTCAGCAAAATTTCCTTTTTTGTGTGTTTATCTCTCATCTTCCAGGTTTTTTCCATATAACTCTAAACCATCCCAAACTGTCATTATTAAGTTATATGGCACATTACTTTGCTATAATGAGAAAAGGTACTACAGTTAATACTTAAAGTATGTATAGTCTACTCTCCACTAGTGCAAAAATTAACATTATAACATGAAATTAAATGTGTATGTTATCAGCTTTCATTATTAATTGTATTAAATGATGTCTTGACAACTAAAATATTAAAGACCCATTATCCATATTTTATATTAAGTTATGAGGTGTAGTGTAGCTCAGGAATTGGTATTTGAGCCCATCAAAGCAAAAACAGTTGCAACAGGGGTTCTAGTTATGAATTCCTTTAATTTAAACTCAAATCATTGCTAGCAATGACCACAATGTCATAGAGTTCTGGGATATAGGAAATCTTACCAAAAGCAGAAATATGAGAAAAGAATGACTTAGGAATTTTTCACTTAGTATTGAACTTTTAGTATTCTTGAAACAATTTGGTAACATTTCTGAGGATATTTTATAACTTATTTTATTGCATCCACAGTTCCTTACATTATATGAAAGTACTGTTTCCTCAGTAGTATTATTATATTCTACTTCCACACTTTCTGGAATTTGAAAACGTCTAGAAAGAAGGCTTTAAATTTCCATGTGTTTATAGTTGAAATCAAGCCAATTTGATTGGCTCCATAGTGAGCTCAGGGCCAGCCTGAACTACAAAGTGAGACCCTGTCTCAAAAAAAAAAAAAAAAATTGAACAGTAGTGGAACTTTTTCAATGGGTTATTTTACAAAATACAGTGGTACTCCCTACAATAACTATAATTTTAAAAACAAAGATTTTATATATATATATATATATATATATATATATAGTTTGTTTGTTTGTTTGTTTGTTTGTTTTGTTCTGTTTTTTTTGCTGGGCATGGTGGCTCACGTCTGTAATCCCAGTACTCAGGAGGCAGAGACAGGAGGATTGCTGAGTTCAAAGCTTGCCTAGGCTACATAGTGAGCTAAGAGCCAGCCTGAACTACAAAGCGAGATCCTGTCTCAAAAAAAAAAATATATATATATATATATATATATATATATATATATATATATATATATATATATATATATATATATATATATATTTAAAGTATACATTATTGCTGGGCGTAGTGGCTCATGCCTGTAATCCCAGCACTTGGGAGGCAGAGGCAGGAGGATTGCTGAGTTCGAGGCTTGCCTGGGCTCCATAGTGAACTCAGGGCCAGCCTGAACTACGAAGTGAGACCCTGTCTCAAAAAAAAAAAAGTGTACATTATCAACAGTGTCAAAACTATAGCTGCATAAATTAAAACACGTTAAAAACAAGGTGTGTATTTCATTTATAGCATCAGTATTTTTTTTCTTTTTTTTTTATTTTGAGACAGGGTCTTTATACTTCAGGTCAGAGGTGAAGTCATGTGACTCAGGCTGGCCCCAAATTCATACTAATCCTCCTGTCTCAGTCTTCAGAGGGCTGGGATTATAAGTATATGCCAGCGTGCTTGGCTATCACCAATACTTTATAATGGAATGCTATGTTTTTTGGTTTTACAAGTATCCTCCATGTGCCCATGGGATAAAGTTTTGGTCTCCAAGGTGGTACTTTAGGGAATGATTGCACCTTTGAGTAGTGCTGTCAAGGGGAAATATTAGGTGACTAGCAGTGTGACCCCAGCCACCAAGATACTCTACCTCCAGACTTGGGATGCTGTACTATCTTTCATGGTGGGGCATTCTCACTAGAAGTCCAAAGAAACAGAGTTCCCTAAACTTGTGCTGGAATCTTCAATACTAAAAATCAGGTAAATATTTCATTTCTATAAGTTAATTGCTTCAGCTTTTTCAGCACAATAACATGGGCTAATTGCAAGATCCATATAATTACTTTTCATGGATTACTGTGTTTTTTGAGAAACATTTTCATAACAATAGAGTAGGTGCATTTTTTCAAGTACACTGTACACAAGCAGTTGATGATTTTGCAATGGCAGGTATCCATGTTTTGCTCTGATAATTTTTTTATGTCCCTCCACCCCTCCACTGCTTGTGGCCAAAACATAAACTTCCCTGTATGATAGCATGACCAGCTGAGAATTCCTGAGGACCTCAACAAACTGTATGCTTTCATTAAAACAAAGACTTTGGCTGTTTTTGAAGTGCTTCATGTCCAACTCAATGTCTTTCTGTAAACTGTTTATGACCCCAAAACATGGCACATTTTGAATGGCTGCATGGTATCACATTTATGCTTTTTAAACATTTCAAATCAGTCTTTGCATTTTTTCTTTTTCCTTATCTTTCTTTTAAAGAAATAAGCATTCCCTGTTTCCATAATTCATGCATTCTCACCTCTGATTAGGACATATTCTCCATATAACTCTTGTGATGCATTCATTTATCAATTGTATTTACTCATTTGTATCTGTAATGTAATTAGAGTCAAATTCTTAAACATTATATTTTTCATCATATAAAATGTTGCTATTATAGCATGTTTTTTGTAAATGTAAAAAATAGTTACAAGATAAAATAGTACTTGCCACCTAAGAGCTCCTATATTTTGTTCTAAACATTCACTTTCACAGAAATTATTATGAAGCCAAAATTTTATGTATTTGATTTGTGAACTCTAGGTCAGCATTTGAATATGCCTTCCTCAATTTCCCATGGGAAATTTTATATTTTACTGGTAACTGCCACCTCTCCTGAATCTGTGTTCTCCTGGCACTCCTCTATCTCTTCAGCAGTCAACCCTGGAAATATAAATGTTATCCTTCAATTTATGTGAACTCCCTTGTGTTTGAAAGGTTTGTGATACCCTTTGATTTCTCAAATCATGACCCAGTTCAACTTTTTCTTTCGTCACATGATCCTAAGAAGCTCTACAAGGCCAATCTCACAACACAACTTTTATTTCCCACTGGAAGATATGCCTGAAATTTACTAAAATTCCTTGACCTGACCTTCCATACTTCCCATGATGCATCTCTCATTACCATTTCCACTCTTGTACCTGAAGTTCCCTTAACTACTAGTCGTCAAAATCAACTTCATCTTTCTTGCAGACATCTTGAGATTTTTCTAGTATATGCCACATTTTTTCCAGGCATGAATTTTCTCCTGGAGCATTTCTCCATCCATTTGTTATGCTTGTCCCCCTCAACAAATGTGCTACATAACTTATAAACCTTATTTAAGTTTCTGAATAATTGCATTAAAATTGCTCTCTAGGATGATCCATCATTTGAATCTGAAACTATTCTCATTTTCTTATAAATTTTAGTATTTTCTCTCTTCTGTCAACTATTTTTCCATCCTATTAAAGGTGACTTACATTATCTTTAAAGGAAATAACTATATAACTTTAAAAGAAATGATAAATGGTGGTATAATATGTAAAAAGAATGTGTGGATTTAAATCTTGTTTCACTAAGAAGTAGTACGACCTGAAGAAAATAAGTCCTTCTGAATCTGATTCCTCACTGCAAAAGGGATAAAGATGTTTTAAGGAATGCTTTGGAAATATAATATGGCTGTTGTTACTAGTTAGCATGTCTAGTGCTTTATAACTCCTTAAGAGATATTTATTTTAAGAAAAGCTAACCACATAAATTTATTAGGGAATAAAATATTTCTAAATAGCAAGAAACCTTACATGAAACTCAGTGACTAAAATTAAAATATAAACTCCTGTAGGCTTAGGCATACTTCAACAACAATCCATAAATTGAATATAACAACAACAACAACAACAACAAAAACCACAACAACAAAACAGAAAGTCAAAGCAAAGCCAGTCTCTTTCTTAATATTGCAACGTGTGAGAGGAAGAAAACTGAAATCTAGTGCTCTTTACAATAAATGTACTGAGCACTAATTATAGGATCATATTTAACTACAGATATGGGGACCCCTGAGTCAACAGTAAGACAGATAACAATTGTAGAAAGAAGTGTAGTATTCAAGTAGTTCCTGGAGACTATTGCATCTTACTGGTCGTCATGTACTTTATTTTTATGTATGTTCTATGTCTAACAATTGAAGAAATACAAGGATAACCACCTTCTTTATTCTTTTAGTAAAGTCTGCATTAATAATAGAACTAACATTTGGCATATTCTGCTTTCCAGTCTAGAAAATCAGTTGAACCACAATAGTGCCTGTTAGAAAAGATTTCCAGATCTTCCAGCTGCTGGAGCAGCAACTCAAACATCATAACCTTGAAAAACATAAAAAGCATGACTACTTACTGGGTGGAGATTTAGCTCAGTAGTTCCAGCGCCTACCTTGAAAGCACAAGGCCCTGAGTTTGATCCCAGGAACCACATACAATGCTGGGCATGGTGACTCATGTCCACCAGCCATCAATACCACATACCACAGTGCCAGATGTGGTGGCTGACGCCTGTAATCCCAGCACTTGGGAGGCAGAGATAGGAGGATTGCCTGGGCTCTACAGTGAGCTCAGGGCCAGCCTGAACTACAAAGCAAGACCCTGTCACACACACACACACAAAAAGCATGACTACTTATATATTTACTTAGCATTAAAATATAAATGACAATATGTTTCTAAATACTTAAAGAGTTTATAAATCTCCCCATAGAGTTATGCCCATGTACATCATTTTTAACATGGTTATCAAATACTCATTCTGCAGACAATGAGGAGAAGCATCAGTTGAAGTGTTATCTCCACAGCCAGAGATGTTGGCTAATTTCCAAAACTTATCACTAAATTTTGACATCATCATCACAGATGAACACTATAAATCCCAGCCCCACTCCTGCACCAAATCCTGTCTATGCAGTCCACCTCTCCCATTCTGACATCACAGAATGTCCAATTGTCTGACTTCTTTCAAATTATATCACTGTATGTCTTTTTTTTCTAATACAGTGTGTCTCAAATAGAAATCATTAATGCTGCCTGGTAAAAAGCACAGACTTTAAACTGCCACCTACAGTTACAGAACAAGGAATCTCAAGAATGGTGTTAGAAACCGTATGATACTATTTACCACACACTTCTAAAGTTTTGTTTTTTATTATGTATATTGTAGCACTGGCTATTGTCTTTCTTCATTGCAGACCTTACTATCACACAATATTTTCACTTAGGCAACATTTTTAATTGCACCGAATAATTACAATATATATTTAATATAACTGTACCTTTTTCTGTTCTTTGGTGGTAATGAACCAACTAACTTTGGTTTGTTCTACTTCTGATACAGACTCTGGGGAAACAGTGATCGACAGTATAAAAAGAGAAATTTAGTGAAACACAGTCAGTTAATTTGGAATCTATTTGAGCAGCACTGATTCATGGATTGGATGGATCTGAAATGGAAGTGATTTGAGGCTCCACTGAAAGATGAAGGCAAAAGATTTTTATGTGGTAAACATGAAAGTGAAGCAAACAAGATATTTGACTGGTTAGTTATGCTTGTTTTACTTAGCCTCCCCTGCTGAGACATCTCTAGCTATATAACTTTTTGAAAGTTGGCAGCATCTAATTGGTTAGTATTAAATTTCATTTTTCTTTAGTATAGAAATTGACAAGAAATAGCTCTAGGAAAGTTTCACTTACACTTGTAAATCAATCAAGATTAAAGTTATTTATGAAATATAATCGTTTTTTTCTGCTCAGGAATTTTTCAGGCCTGATATTCATTTGAACTGGACATCAAAAGTAGTGCATCCCCTAAAATGACAAACTTGTGCACATACTTCCAGTCATTATTTTCCTCAAATGCATCTTTTTGGCTAAAGTATCCTCAGAAAAAGCTTTTCACAGTAATTAAAAAATATACAATGACATAACCTTCCATTCTACAAAAAATGATTTGGTCGGTTCTATGTTTGTTATTTTTATTTATTTATTTATTTATTTATTTATTTATTTATTTATTTATTTATTTATTTATTTATTTATTTATTTATTTTTAGGCAGAGTCTCGCTTTGTAGTTCAGGCTGGCCCTGAGCTCACTATGTAGCCCAGGCAAGCCTCAAACTCAGCAGTCCTCCTGTCTCTGCCTCCCGAGTGTTGGGATTACAGGCGTGAGCCACGACGCCCGGCACTGTGGCATGTGGTATTGATTGCTGGTGGGCACGAGTCTCCACACCCAACATTCTATGTGCTTAACGGGGATTGAACTCAGGACCTTGCGCTTGCGAGGCAGGCACCGGAACCACTGAGCTAACCCTCCGGCCCAGTTTGCTATGTTATTTACTCAGTACAAATTATTAGTTTATTATTATAATTTCTTCATGGAAAATGTCTTTAAGTCTCTTTTCCCTTTCTTTGGATTTGCTGGTGTGACATCTGTGGAGGAAACCAAAAAGTTACTCTTCATATATTTTCTGGATATACACTATCATTCCTGAAAAAAAGAAAAAAAAATACACCTTACAATGAGCATGTCATATTAGATTTGTGAATCCTCACCTTTTGCGGCACTGAACAAACGTACGACACTCTATAGAGAGTGGTTACTCCCTATGGCCCTCACATTCCAACTTTTCCTCTTTACTTTAACTTACTAAACTTAGCTCACCACTGATGATTTCAAGTCATGCCACTGAGAAAAATCGAAGTGAAGTCACAGACCCCTTCACCTTTTTTTAACTGAAATATTCCACGTGTTTGGTTCTGAACCTACTTCATCCTTCTTTTCCTTTGTGAAAGTAGGTAGAAGTTCCACATTCAGTCAAAGGATGAGCCTTTCACAGTTGGTTTGGTTCGCATCTCAGTGATTGTATTTCACTTATTTCTCCTGCATTATGTATATTTCTTTTCCACAAGGATCATTCACATTTATTTTAAGTGTTCTTTAAAATTGAAGCGATTTGAAGGAAAAAAAAAATCCCTTAATTCTTCAGCCCCTGTAGATCTACTTTATTCTTTTATATATACTTAATAGAAATATTTTTTAAAAACTGTCTTTGAAAAACTGAAAGACTATATGTTTATCATTCATTTTCTTTTTACAGTACCTTGCTGACTTTCAGTTTGTAAATCCAATGAACACATTTATGTGCTAATCTAGTCTCTCTATAGATATTTTATGTTTAATAGCTCCTTCCCAGAAATTCTTAGAAATTATACTTAGTTTCACTTGGATTGTATGTTCTGTTTTTTTTCTTAATGATATTAGAAAGTATGCATCTCCTTTTGTTCTAAAAATCTGCACCAAGTTTCTTCAAAATTTATCTTCAGGTTTTTATTCTTTTTCTCACTATAATATCCTGATATGATTCCATCCCTATGCATCACTTAAATTCAGCCTTTATATGAAGTAATTCTAACGTAGTATACATGAACCAAAATATTCACAAGGTCCCCAAACTATTCAAATCCTTAATTTTATCATAACATGAATGTTGAGTAAGAATCTGAAGTATTATTTTAAAAAACTCCATTTTTGGTTTTACCTTATTCATTGAGGGAGTAAGCTCAAATATTTTCCTAGAACTTAAAACATAAATAGGGCAACTTTTAATTTCTTCCCATTACTTTCTGGCCGTTACTCCATCTATAGATCCAATTTTACTTTGATAAACTAATCTATTATCCCTTATCTCAATTCCAGTATGACAGTTAGATCACTGTATCACGTCTAGACATCTCTAGTTGTCTTACTTAAAGGGTCCACCTCTTTGTTTCTGGTCTTAAATCAATGCTCTACCTAAGTACATTAATGATTAGTCGAAAAAGTAGAGGAGCATATCCCATTTTTGTCCTCCACATTCAGCAGTGATTTCCAATAAACTTTACACAACAGAGATTTCCTTTTCTATGGTTACAAGAACCTGCATAATGTCTCTTGTCTATGCTTAGGTTACTGAATTATTTCAATCAAATGTTACCTTTACTCAATTTGCTTTAGTCCAGAAGTGGAAAATTTGAGTCCATCTTCTGAAAACAGGCATGTTCCCATGTTTCTCTTAGGTTCCTATGTGTCTTGCAAGCAGAGGCAGTGATGATCCTTCCTTACATCAGTCTTTCCAAGTATATGTATTTGTTGAGTACTTAAGGAAAAAAGTCTTCTTTCAAGTCTTAGAAGTTAAAGACCTCTCTGTAGAACACATGACAGCCTTGTTTTCCATAAATCATTAAACAAGTCAATTTCCTAAGTGTGGTTTCTTCCCCATAATGGTTTCCTCCATGTGTCAGGAAGTCAGCCGGACATCTTTACGCTGACTGCAGGGCAACGATTCTGAAGACCTAAGGGCGACACTGATAAACTGGTTATTACTACTGTGTGGGAAATAGCTTCCCTATTGTCCCTGACGTACAAGTCTCATGCCTTTTTCCAGTATTCATGAAATCATTGAAGAATACCATGTCACGTTGTAAGGTAGAAATTTTAGTGTTGTTTTGTTTTAAAATTCATGTAAATAAAAATACACACTGTTTAATCTTGCCAGTAATTGTAGTCGTGTTTGTTTTTAATCTGAATTATTTGCATATCTCGAAGAATGGGGAGACATTATGTAAACAGGTAGATTCAACTTCCCCTTTAAGTAAATCTGGGCCTCCTTTGTTTGTGGCAGAATCACCCAGGTTGAGTTGCGACTGACCTTTACATGAAATGAGTTTTGCTACACTGCTTCCTCCCCACTGAGGTCCGTTGATATTTGTCATTTATTACCGAGCTTCCCCTGTTGTTCTCAAGACCAAGAAGGTAAGGAGACAACAAAAGATAGACCCAAAGGACGAATATGTATCACAAAAATTAGGACAGAACATTTTTCTTTCTGCAAGTGAAAAATATTCCTGTGTGTTTAATATGCAATCAGAGAATGTCCCTGTGGAAATAATACAATTAAGGGTCCATTAATATGCAAATAAAGTATGAATGTGTGCAGAGAGTACAACTAAAGATGTGGCACTGCTTAACTCATTTACCTAACTTACTGTCCCCCAAAAGACACTTGAGGCACAGTCTCTGTGCTAGTCTGGCTGTACTGCTCTCTGCTCTTACACAAAGGGGACTCTGTCTTCTCGGCCTTTTATACTCCTTCTGCCAACAGGGCATTTCCTGTGAGTCTTCATGAAGTTTGCCTTGTTTATACTCCAACGCTTAGTTTAAATATCATCTTCTTAGAAAAGTCTTCTCTAAACAACTGTTATATTTCTCTCCTTGTCCTATATCACAATTTTAGTGGTATTTTTTACAATTCTAACTCTATATTGGTTTATTTTAATATATGTAATATCTACTTCATTACTAGAGTAGGAGATTTTTAAAGAAGTCTTTCCATGTATAGACACCCAATGCACGGAAAGCATATGTTGATAATACATCCAATATTTCATTAATAAGCAAATAAATTATCCTGAAGTACAGTCTGATAGGGTTGCGTGGGATAGTACATGTGACATAAAATGTTTAGTATTTGGCATTGAAAAATTGTATTCTTAAGGTACAATTCTAGAAAGTATGGGCCTTCTAATGATTAGTTTTTCTATTCTGTGAAGCATTATCTTAACATAGAATGAAAAAAAAATATCTTCAAGGAAAAAAAACCGCTATTTTCTTTAATCAGTAGTCAATATGCCATTCTATTTTTTATGGAATGAACACCTTTTCGGTTAGTGTATTTTTGTTTTTAATAAATGCCTATTCTTAATTTTAATTCCACATCTCCCAACCACTGGTAGATAGCAAAAAAGAGCCCTGATTTGCAGCATTCTCCAATATCTATATTGCTTACACTACTGTGGCTGTTTTCAGACTATTTACATAAAGTCACTGAAAGCAGAATTAAAAAGTTAGCACATTTCACTCCAAGAAGCTGAAAAAAATAATGTCCTGGGACATACTGTTCCAGATATTGCTCAGCTATATATAAATTTTCCATATTAGAAAATAAATAGACTAAATCAATTCTGTTTGAATTTTGAGCCTTTTGCATTTCTCTTTACCATATAACAAATAGTTGGAATCTTCATTTCTCAGTTTGAAAGGCATTTTGGCTTTACTTACATCCAAAGCTTATTTAAGGCTAAAGAAATTCCCTGTTAAATTTTAGCTGCACGTAGTCATATATGCATTTCTTCCTCATGTTATTCATCTTTCCAGATGAGAGACAAAGGAGGATACAACTTTTAAATGGTAGATATAGACATTCACATTATGTAAAACATAGACGTTATGATATCCAGTGCCAGTGCCTACTTTGTCACTGCAGGGCTAGTTTCACATATTAACTTGTGATTAAGCTGACAGAAGAAATAAGGAATTTCAATATATGTTAATATATTATCATCATAATATGAATTTTATACAAACACATGTATGCAATATTAAAATATTGACATAGTTACTGTAGACTTCGTACTGTAGACTTTTCCATTTTTTGATACCTGCTTCTTTTCCCATCTGCTATGTTCTGAGATATGAGTTCCTTTGAAGTAATAATGTTAATTACAATTAGAGCAAAACCTTTACTGTTTATCATAGTTTTATAGTTACTTTTTTTTTTTTTTGAGACAGGGTCTTTGTAGTTTAGGCTGGCTCTGAGCTCACTAGGTAGCCCAGACAAGCCTCAAACTCAGCAATCCTCCTGTCTCTGCCTCCCGAGTGCTGGGATTACAGGCGTGAGGCACCACGCCCGGCAACTTTATGTTTTATCATGCACTATTTTTTAGTTTTTCTTTTTCTTTTAATATGGTAAAGGAGGATAGAAAGATGGAATAAGCTGTTCAATTACACACATGTTAAACTGAAAGGGAATTGGACTTGGATATGTAAATTTATAAACATATAGTCTTTAGAGAGCATGCCGGGCGGTTTCATGAACAGACATGAATACAGGTGAGAGGGTTTCCTCTTGCACTTCTCTCTTAGTCCAAACACCGGCAGAAAACTGCCCCCCGAGGTTGCCACGGCCTTGACCAAGCAGCTGCTTCAGCCCGTAGCAGTTACTGGGAGGGAGTCAGCTGGGACGCATCGATAAGCCACGCTGCTGATGGCTGGGCCTGTCACGTGGCGATTCTGAAGGGAGAGGAGTGGACGGGGCACACACGGTGTCCACCAGAGTTCATGCTCTGCACCGTTTGTTCGTTAACATAATCTCATCTTACCTGAAATCAGCTCCAGGCACTGCTGGTAACTTTTCCCGGGCAACCTCTCATGATGCTAATGCCCAAGGTAAACTGTGCAGACCCAGCTGCGGCAGCCGTCTCAGTGCCGTGTCCATCTTCCCAGCTCCGGTCTCTAGATCCCATGCTTTACTCTGTCTCGCCTGCTGGACGGCCAAACTGCCCATCTTGGTGATATCTGCACCTCTAGTCACTGTAGTATTTTATTTTATATTTTATCTTACTTTATTCTTTTTTTGAGACATGGTCTCAAAAAAAAGTCTATCAGACTGTACCTTAGGATAATTTATTTACTTATTCATGAAATATTGGATGCAGTATCAAAATATGCTTTCCCTGTACTGGGTGTCTATACACGGAAGGACCTCTTTAAAAATCTCCTCTAGGGCCGGAGATTTAGCTCAGTGGTTCCGGCGCCTGCCTCGCAAGCGCAAGGTCCTGAGTTCGATCCCCGGTAACCACATACAATGCTGGGTGTGGAGACTCACGCCCACCAGCCATCAATACCACACACCACAGTGCCGGGCGTGGTGGCTCACGCCTGTCATCCCAGCACTTGGGAGGCAGAGACAGGAGGATTGCTGAGTTCACGGCGGCTTGCCTGGGCACCATAGTGAGCTCAGAACCAGCCTGAACTACAAAGCGAGACCC